>VXAX01004361.1:2257054-2470707 GCA_013399835.1 Leptocoma aspasia
TGTTTTTATTACTTAGGCAGAACGAGAGAAATCATTGTAAAGCAAGATGGCAGGGTTGTGAGATTATTTTTTTTTTCCATGCATAGCTGAGTTTCTCACTGTAGTCAGTAGAAGTGGGTATTTCAAGAGAGCCATTTAGGCAGTGTAAATTGTAGTAGTTTTTTGCTAGTGTTGGCACACTGAATGTTTTTTGTTTTTCCAGAGGTGTCTGCCTGAGTCCTCTTAAACTTCTACCAGAATTAAATTCTTGCAGTTAGACATTGTTGGTACCACTCCTTTGTCTCCTAGAAAACTACATTACTGGTTGTTCCCACAGATTTATACAGCAGAATTTACCGAAGATGAAATGACATCAGTCTTGCTTCTGCAACTATATCTCTTTTTCTCCTATTTAATTTAAAATTTATCTTTCAAGTTTGATAATGTGCTGCACAGCAAGGTGGTGCCACTTGACTTTTTTTTTCCTTTTTTCTTTTTCTTTTTTTTTTCCCCTCCCTCCTCACTGAGGAAAGTGGAATTAGTTTCTGTTTTGGAAAAAATTCTGTAATCGTCCCCAGTCATATGGAAGATGAACATTTCTGCTGTCTTTGTTTTATGTGTCAGAAAGAGGATCAAGGGCAAGGTTTTTGTTGATTGTTTGAGATGGAAAGGATGGATTTAGTTACCAAGTTGCTTCTGTTAAATAATCAAATTTTCCATAGCAGTACTTATTCTAAAATTGATACACATAAAAAGAGACTCTTTAAAGGTGTCTTGACAGAAATAAGGAAGCTTTTTCTCTGCTGAAGATGATTAAGAGTAGAAACCAATGCAGGGAAGGAAGGTTTTGGAAAATGCAGCCTAATAGAACACCTCCCTCTGGTGGTAGATATTACAGTTTAGTGTGCTCTGTCACACCGTGAGCTGGAGCCTTCATGGCGGGGAATGCCACTGCTGCTGAAGGGCTAGGGGGACTTTTTAAAAAGATAATTGAACTAAATATATAGTTTCCTGCCCCTGTAGCTCTTTGGGTATGATGGGGGAGGTTTAGGCTGCTTAACCCCCTTCCCCCTGAGTTTGTCAGGTAATCCATGCTTCTCCTCCCATCTTGCTGCTGGGATTGGTTGCATTTTGCCATTTTTGCTGGGCTGTACGAATAGGCTCTATGGATGTTGGTGCTTTAAGGGGGTAATCAGAACAGTATGCACGAAACAGCTCGTAGCTTCTAGCAATCATTTGGCTCGTTCTGAAAATTGAATTAATGTCTTAGTTTATTCATATTTAGCTTCTTGGTCTGAATTTCATGTGCCAGTCCTCAGTTAGTTTCCAAAGTAATGTCTATAATTACTTGTACTTGAAACACAATTAGCCACCTTAACTGGAGGAGAAGGGTCAGTTTATCTTGTAGGGTATTAATGCCAAGAAACAGATTATTTCAAAGATTTTTTTTTTTTATAAGATGTTCAGGGATGGGTTCAAACTATCAATCAGGCATGTGAGCTCCCAAAGAGGCTGTAGAATTGTTATTTCTAGCTCTGTTTAGGCATAACAAGAATGCTTTAAAATGCTTCTTGAAGGCATATCTTAGTTCCTCGCTTTTCATGCCCGTTACAGTTCAGAAAGTGTAGCAAACTAGCAGAATGTGTGAGAATAACATTCTTGATCCTTATTTTCCTTTCTGTTTAGTAAGCATTTTATGATGATTTTTTCCTGTTGTTCTTTCACATCGTAGTGAAAACTGCTCTTATCCCCCCCCATCCAGGCTGAACACTCAAAACACTTCCAGCTTTTTGTATGTCATTAATAGAAGAACCTGTGAAACCTTGTCATTTTTCTCCAAGGCTCCAGTTGAAAAGCAAAAAATCTGGGATGTCTTCATGAGTAGGAGTCCTAATTCCATGACTGTGACCCTGTTAAACGCAGAGAAACAAAACTTTAGACATGGAGGACTAGCTACAGAAGCCTGTTTTTATGTGCAGGATCCCAACATTACCAGCATTTAATTAATGCACTGTTCAAGGTCAGCACATCACTGCTCTGATTTGCAGGTTTGTGCTTTGCTGCTGTAGACTCCCTTTTAAGGGATTCCACACCTCTTGTGCCAGCCAACATTTGCAAGCCAGAGCTCTGGAAACACCACTGGTGAAAGGCTATTTTTCCATATCTGTATTAACTTGGAAGTGGCAGCACAGGAAGTTGGATCACATCAAATGACAAATCGTGGTTATGAGAAGCAAAAGGATTGTTTTCTTCTTACACCTCTTTTTTATTGCACTTTGTCTTAATATGGAGATATAGACACAGACAAGAGTGAATGTTTTAGGCAATTTCAGCAATGATCTGCCAGCACTGACAGGCAGAAGGATCACTTCATCATCATAGGAGATGCTTTAAGTTCTCATGTCTTTGTAACATAAAAATAAGGTGACTTTAGGAGAAGTGTATTTATCTGTGTTTTCCACTTGGGGGACAGGAATGCAACATTCTGAGGAGAGCAGTTTTTCCATTCCTTTTACTTTTCTAGACTTCTCTGGTTTCTTTGCATTAAAAGAAACATCAATATCAAAATAGTCAGCATTTGTAAGGAAAAAAAACACTTAAAAATCCATGAACTTCAGATATTAACTCAATAGATTACTTTTATTGCAGGTATTTTGTACCAGTTTCTAATGTTGAGATAGTGTTCCAGCTTTTTTCTTTGGGACCAATTGGCTAATAATGAAAATGGATGTTGTCTTTGGCTTATATTCAACACTTCTAATGCCTTCTTCTAAAAGACAGTTTTAATAAGAAATGAAGAAACTTTTATTAATTGAAAACTTCATCATGTTTTGTTGCTCACAGAGAGGCCTAAGCAATGTTTATTTTATGTAGGCGTTCAATGTCTGTGTCTGATATTTTTGTTCCTAAAGGACTGAAAAAGAAATATGTATATTTAAACTTTACTGAGAATAAGCATGGTATGCTTAAGTACAGGCTTGGTTTCTGAGCCATGGTGTTCCATAGTCAAAATTTAATGCAACGTGGTGATTTGTGGCAACTGCAACTAGGGAGAATTCTCAATGTTTGAGCTTTGGGATTTCTAAACCTAAATCAGCTTTTCTTTTCTTTGTCCTTGAGCTCTTGCTTTTTTTTTGTTGGTTGGTTGGCTTTTTTTGTTGTTGCTGGCAGGTTGAACACTACTCTCCAGCATTTCTATACGATTACAGGATGTGATGGAGGGGATGGTAAGTGGGAGACTACAGCTAGCTGCTCCCTCACGCTTCTGCGCTCCTTGCATAGTTAATGAGCTCTGGAGCTTGAGGCTAAGGCAGAAAGGTGTCAGATGAGATTTCAGTGAGTGTTCTCACTTGTATGATTAAAACATTACTTCAGTTTTCTTCCTATTGCTTCAGATTATTAAAGTTACAGGTTGCCCATATAAACTCTAAACCATTGCAAAGTTGTTGCCCCAACAATTGAGGACTGTCAGACTGGGAGCTTCCTCTCCACACTTTCCTGTAGCTACTTCCTGTGAAAGGCAGATGTGTATTACAAGTAGTGGCATCAGGTTGCATTAAAATTGAGAAGAGTGGGAAGATTACCCCTTATACTTCATCATTCATTGCTTTGGTGGTAAAACCTAAATAGTGAGAAAATACTAAATCTTCCTTACAGACACACATTTCAAAGTGTTTGGTTGGCTCTGGGAAAGTGAGGCTGAGAAATGGGAGTGCCTGCTCTCCCTTTTCTTCCAGAACAGCCTCTGGGCTGTTCAAAGGAAAAGAATCTGATAAATAAGTGATTCTGGGAGATGTTTTGAGAGTTTCAGTATCGGTAGCCATTAAGGTGCCCTAACTGAAGATAAGGGCGAGGGAACTGATGAGTGGCTTACTGCTAAGCAAGGTTTAATCTACTGCAGAGGCCTTCAGTCCCTTGTGAAAATCCTGTCAATTTATGACATAGTCAAACATTTGGGAATGTTTGAACCATAAATGTGGCTATTATTGACAGAAAATGAGGCAAATGTACACGTTAATTGGAATCACATAAATTATACTGGAGGAATTAATTAAAAAATAATAGACATGTGTCTTGAAATTGGAAGGTTCTCTCTAGATATTGGAAAGGGCATGGTAAGGTGACTTGAAAGATAGCTCCAGCGTAAGAAAAGCTAATTGAAACATTTCTTTTATTAAAATAATAGTTCCTATGTGTCCAGAATAAATATGAGTTGTAATTAAATTCTGTCAGTTAACAATCCCATTTTCAAGATCTCTCATTTATTATAAATGCACCTTGAGAAGTTCACTTCATTAGTTTGTTTCATAGGACTCGCTGCTGTTGCAAAGAGCTTGGTTTATGGGTTCATGGATCAGTTTCCTCCATCAGAACAAATGTTCCTCCCCCTTCAGGAGCTTAAGTTTTGATGTCTCATCTTTAGTTCAAACTTGTACATTTACTAATCTGTTTAGTTTCCTGAAGGGATACTAATACTAGAAGAATTCTACTGATAAACATACTGAAATTTAGGGGAGTAATAGGGGTATGGCTTTTATGGGTTGTGTGCTGCTCTTAGTTAGTTTTATGCTTACATTTTTGAGCATTTTCTAGAATTGTCTGTTGCAAAATGCCCATGTCACACGATTTCCAAGTTGTCTTTGAGAAAAATTCTACAGATCACAGCTGCTTAGGTGTTTTTCCCAGGTACTTTTAAAAAATTTTCCCATGTTTAATTCTATTATATCTCCACTGTATTACCCTCAGATCATGTTAAATGTTTGTTCTTCTTAAGTGCCAGATGTGTCTTCAAATGGCTGCAGGGTTTTACTTTTACCGGCTGTTAAGTGGTGGAGTTCCTTGTCTTGTTTCTTGGAGTTGGTAAAATTGTTGTGATTGCCGTCTTTAGCAGAGGAGCATGTAAGAGTCCTCAGCAAGCTGCCCACTCAGTTGGTGTCTTACTGCTGGTCCACTCTGGTGTATGGCCTTCCTAATACCCAGTCCACATATCACTGAAAAATAAAATACTTCTTGCAGTCATGATGAATGGTTGCTTTATCTTCCTCAGTTACTTAAATTTTTAATGGTTGCTTTATCTTCCTCAGTTACTTAAATACTTAATAGACCAATGCTTTACCCTTGCATTGGTCTATTACCAATATCCTTTGATAGAGATTCAAGAATCCATAGCATGTCAATTAGTTAGGTATTAAATTGTCTTCATGTCCTAGTTTTATCAGCTGCAGGTGCTGTATAAGCCAGGCCCTCACTGGTTTTAGGTTTTGCAATGTAACAGTACCTTCATGCAGAGCTTTCTCACTGTATGTGCTTTGTAATAAATTAAAGTATGAATGCAAACTGTGCACCTTAGGGATTCTCTGACAGGAAATTTAAAGTGGATTGTTAAAATTGGAGTTTACTCTTCATGGCTTCAGCACTTTGGATCCTGTAACAGTCAATAATATTTATTCTTTTTTATGTTGGTGAGTTCTCTGGAATAATGAAATTTTAGTTGGAATAATGTAAGCCTGCTACTTTATGTAAGAATGGGAAATGTGATGTGACACCAGGGTACAGAAGTTTTCAGTGACCTTGTTCCTGGTCTGTACTGAAATAGCTACAGTAAGCAAATTGTCATTATCAGGCAGAGCAAGGAGTATTTGTTCTGTGGGGAGGCTGCTCTCAGGGGATACTTTGTAGATGATAATGAAATTCCTATTTCATCAATTTAGGATTTCACAACCGCTTTGGAAATGGTAGGATCGTATGCTGTAAAAATGGCAAATTTTTTCATGTCTATCATGCAATCCATTATAAGCCTGGTTAATAAAGTTGCTGTAGATTTTTTTGTACAAAACTGTGTTTTCCTTCCTTAAAAACATGTCTGCATATCTAATAATGACCTGGATCTTAACTTGAAGGTCATCTCTAACAATGTTACGCTTGTTGTCTGATAGTCTTTGTTCATTAGCTATTCATGAATTTTCTTGCTAAATAATAGGCAAAATCTAGTAGTCAAATCTAGAGCTTCCTGTGTAACTTTGGGGAAGAATCATTTTATTGAGCCAAGGGAAATAAGGTATATTATGGAATGTCATCTGTAAGCAAGGAGTGTCTTTTTGGAGAGAAAACCATCTCAAAACACATCATCATCAAACTTACTCCCACCCATCAAAAACCCAACCAACCAAAACAAACAAAAAACCCTGCAACAAAACCCCCACCAAGCTAAATTCCCAGAATATTGACACACTGCATAAGCTTTACAAATAAGGTGGTGTTATATAACTTGATCCTTATTCCAGAGGGATAAATACATGTAATTGCAGCTGTGTCGTCTCAGTGTTTGCCACTCTTGCAGATGCATCTTTTTTATTTTGCCTTTGTAATGCTTCTCTGCTTATTTGAAAAGACAGTGAAATGCTTACGAAAAACTCAGTATATGTAACATGCAAAGCTCGGTGTTATTTGAAACTTATTAATAATGTGTTGTAATTTAAAATGTATAACAATCATAAAGGATAACTTAGCATAAAGAACTCATTTCAGTTTTTCTTCATGAAGAAGAAAAGCTGAAAAAAAGAGAAAATGTTGTATTTATGAATAAAGCCCCTAAGAGCTGAATAGCTTTCCTGTATCATACATGCTCATAACTCTAAATAAAGTTGTTCTACAGAAAATCACCTTTCTAGTATTTTTACCGTTTAATTCTTTCAGTACTTTGTACTGTGAAAGCGATGAGATCTGCTGATAGCTCATCTAAGAATATACTGCAATTGTAATTTTGTACTTTCCAGCCTAATATATTTTATTTATATATTTATAACTATAACTTACTATAATTAATACATACCTCTGATTCCTTTTTATGACTTTGTTTATCACCTCTTAATGCAAATGCTTGTGTGTATTCTATGGTGCATTCCCCTAATAGGTGGATATCTGTGTTTATTCTCCAAGTGGGCTAATGCATCTTTCTGTCTGGGTGTTATTTAAAAAGAAAAAAGCTAAAACTTCTCTTTCCAAGTGGAGTTTTATTGCCAGACCATTATTGGAGCTCTAGATGTACTGAAAGTGAAGGTTTTATCCATCTCACCTTAATTTATTATGCAAAAAGTAGTTATGTATGAATGACAGTTGAAATGCCTTCAGTAAACTATGAACAAGAGAAGTCAGTGAAGAGTTCTCAATAAGTAAATAAAATCTTTGGGACTTCCAGTACTCTTCCCTGGCCATATGTGAACAGTTTCTCTCTTTTCAGTTCTGTGAACAGACACATGAAGAAAAGAAAAAAAAGGCCATAACTTAAAAATTTCACAGTAGCAGTTTCAATGTCATAATATTTGTGTTACTTCCCATAGAGTACTCTCAGAAAGTAGTTTCTTTTAATTGTGGAACTGTTTTCTGAGTAGACTGCTGTAAGTCTGTTGTGTACATTGGGATGCTAATGGACTGGAGACATTTGATGTTACACCAACACTTTAATTTATGCTCTGTAAAAGAACAAGTTGCTCTCGGAATAAAAAACATGCAAATTGTGCATTTAATGCAGTATAAGAAGCTAGCACTCTCCAAATAACCTTTTTGCTAGTTCACATTGCTGTGTTACCAGAACTGTAGGATTGAAGAGTAAGGAAGTATATTTCCTATCAGTTAAAATAATTTAAAGACTCTGATTTTTTCCCCTTAGCATGCTCTTTACTCTGACACCTTTTCCATAACATATTTGAATGAACTTACTTCTTTTAATGAAACATCTGTTATAGGTCAGAGAATTGGAATTGTTTGTAAATTAGACTCTTAAAATAACCCAAAAGGAGATTTGTGGAGATGGCGTGATTTCTTACACCATAGCAGGAGTGCAAATGAGGAAACAGTCTGGCTTAGTATTAAGTCATTTCATGTAATACTTTGACATGCCTGTCTTTTTCAGAAGAAATGCTTTGTGATATGATGATAATGTTAATACTTACCATTACATTAAGTTTTAACTGCTGGTAATCACAGAAGTTACCAGGAGCTGTGAAGGATCATTTCCTGCTTAGTCACTTAAGAGCCCTTGTGTAAGCAAAAGTTGAGAACTCAAGATTTTCTTAGGTATTTTGTTGGATATTAATGGCTAAAGAAGGCTAGGTACTGGAATTGGGACTGCCTGATTTCTTGTGTCACAAATATTTTAGGTGGTGGAAGGGGTTGGATGTCCTACGTATTTGTTCTTGAGGCAATGGGTGAAATGAACATGCTGGGAAGACGGGCTCTTGCAGGTTGCTCACCATAACCTGGTAACCGTAACTGGACAACTGAGCTTGAGAGTTTTAGAGCTGTGCAGAAGGTGGGATTTTGTGTGGCTACTCCAGTTTTATGGGCTAGAATCAGAAGCTGTAAAGGCATGGCTTTCATTATTAATGTTATCTTATTAATTAAAATGGGCAAAAGATTGTCCTGCAAAAGAATGTCTTACCTGAAGTCTGGAAACAAATGCAGCTTCTTGCCTTCCTTTAGTCTAAGCTATTAGAATTCATTATATATATATAGAATATGAAGTATTTGAATCATGTCTGTCTATTTACATAGTGGTTGTTTTGTTTACAAAGAAATACTAAGCAACAAAACAAAAATAACATTCTTAGTATTAATATCCAGTGCATGAGAGCTCTGAGATACTCTCTTCTTGCTCAACTATTTGAGATACTGGATGTGTAACCCTTGAACTCAACAAAGCAAAAGGATTTTGGAGCTTGAAGCAGCTGACAGCTGCTTATTCCTAGCAGCTTCTCTACCATGCAGTAATAGTTTATTGAATACATTTCATGCATTTTATTGATAGATCCTTCCATCTACTATTTCCTCATATTTGCAGGAAAGAGCAAATTTGCATGTCCTATTTTGATGCTGACTCCACCATATAGTTAACAACAGGATACTTAGCAGTTTAACAAAAAAAACCCCTGCCAAAGCCACCCCAAAAAGCCCCCAAAACTAAACCCACCAAACCTGAAGGCGATGGAGAAAGGGAGACAATGTCAAGAGGAAAAAGAAAACATGTTTTCTAACAAATGGAGAAGGCATGTGTTAAAAATTGCAAAGATGCATTTCATTAACTAGGAAAGGGCAGTGCAGGTTTCATGGACATTTGGTCACCCTTGTGCATTTTGGCACAGATTTTGCTAGTATAGTGAAAGTCTCAGGAAAAATTTAAATAAAATTAAATTAAAGTGTTTCTCATGCCTTGCCAATTAAATAGGAACTTCTGCAGATGGTGATTAATGTCTTGCCAACTCTTGTTCTGGTTTTTCCTTGTTGAGATTATTAAGTGAGGTCATTGTTCTGTCAACAGAATTGTATTCTGATTTTAATCAGAATAAAGCTTACCTTTCAAAACTTGCCAGGGTCTTGCCTGTATCATGTGTGTATTTTTGGGTTTTTTTGTTAAGCAGTTATGGCTTAGCTGGATTTATTCAGGCTCAGCTCTCCTGGAAATATTGCCAACTTTTATGGTGCTTGCAGGAAGAGCAAGGTGATCTGCAAGTTACTTTTGTTAATGAGAGTCCTGGTTGACAGAAGCCAAATGCCCCCCGCAATACACGGGCAAAATACAAGGCAAGCTTCAGTTACAGTTCTTGTGTTTCAGGTGCTTGGGATCATCAGTCTTAAGGCTTTTCTCAAGTACTCTTGTCTGTATTGAAGAAGGGGTTAAAACAGGGGTGGGAGGTGTTCTTGGGTTCTACTCAACTGACCAGGCTAAAACTTTTTTGAAAGTTAATTGATTTGCAGTCTGAGTAAAAGTTAGTTCTGAACAGGAGGTCATGGGTTAACGGAGGCAAACAGTATTTCACTGCCGTGGTGGATTTTGCTGCTCCGGCTGCTCTGAACTGTTAAAATTGCCACAGCTGCCTGATTGTGGCTAGTGCAGAAAAGTGTCTGAAGCCTTCTTGATTGCACAAACACACAAATAAAATCCAGAAGCCAAATTTGGGTTAGACTTTGTTGATAACTAGTGAGGCCTGAGTAGAACATCTTCCTGAGTCCTGCAACTCATCCCTGACAAAAAGCTTCCCACTGGTTTTTCATAGCTGTATTGTGGAGGTGGATGATTTCCTGTCTGCCACCTCTTCATCCTCATCCTCCCCCTCCTCCTCCCTGGCTTTGAGCTTGTTCCTCTTCTATCTGGACTTCTGGCTGCCTCTTCCACAGCAGAAGTTAAGGCTTAATTTTTCTGGCAAATCACTTAAATCCTAAATCAGCATTTAGAGACTGTTTGACTGTAGTGCTTCCCAATCCCAGTGAGTCATGTTGGCAGCCTGTGTTTCTAACACATCATCATCTGCAAATATTTATAGTCTGCTCTGTTTTCTTCTCTGTCATGACATAATAATGAGCAACCAAATATTGATTTATCTATGGATTTGTGTATTGAATAAATTCTACCCTTGTATGTAATTTAGAAAAAATGTACTTAGATACCAAGTGGTGGTGCACTTCATCTTCAGCTGTCTCTTTACAAGGAAGAGGTGAGAGAGCTAGATGCTAAGCAAACCAAAATTCATTTGGTTGGCAGGTGTGCTTCCCAGAGGCAGAGTGTGCCAGACTGAAATCCAGTAGTGTAGCTGGTAGACTAATGCTATAATCAGTCATATATCAGGCCTGCAGATTTGGGAAGAAGCTTTCAGTGGGGAATTTGCACTTGAAAATACTTCCCCTCAAACCTGAATCTGGTTTGGAGGCAAGGTAAGCCGGAGGGTGACATTTATCAAACACGTGGGGTTTGGGCTATGGGTGCAGTTTGGAGACAAGTGTGACTTGGCATTTGCTGATTAAAAAAAAAAAATGTTGAAGCCAAATTGCTTGTACACATCTTTAATGTATTTTAGTGATTTACCTTGCCTAACTCTCTGCTCTTAGATCAGTGGGCAACTTTTAGGGCCAGTGTTGGACTAAGTAAAGGAAAGAGGAAACACGCCAAGCTTCCCCCCACCTTCTCCCACACATTCCTCCCCAAATACCCATGAAACCAATGATGCAGAGGCAAGCCCTCACCAGCTCTCCATCCTAACCTGGAACTGTAGCTATCTACACTGGTTTTGCCAGAACTCTTACTGATGGGATTTTATATAATGGCAGTGAAAAGTGTAACATTCCCATAGTGCTGCATTACATGCCTGGGTTCTTCCCTCACTGGATGTCTGCTCCCTTTATGTTTCTGAACACGCTTTGTGTAAACCCTTTTAAAAATGATACCATGTGCTGTGATAAGCTTTGAATGCTCTTGGATGGCTGGGGAAACGGGACCTTTATGTAATTCTGAAAATGCTTTTTCTCCAACAAATAACTTTTAAGATATTGTAAATCTGAAGTAAAAATTCGAAGGCCACTGTTTGTGTTCATCAAAGTGATGATACCTCTGGCACTGTTTTGGGCTTATTTTTGTTACATGAGGGTTTTTGCATAAAATTTTATTATTAGACTGAGCAAGTGTGATGACATATGAAATCTTGGTTTTGATAGATTTCCAGAAGAAACAGCCAGACGATGACTCTACTCCCAGCACAAGCAACAGCCAGTCAGATTTGTTCTCTGGGGAAACGAACAGTGACAACAGCAATACCTCTCTAACCACGCAGGCCGCTAACTCCAACCAGCAACTTTTGACAGAACTGAATGTAACTTCACCGAGCAAAGAGGAATGTAAGTGCATGAGTCCTAAGTGAAAGCAGAGGAGGCATAAACATTTTGCTTTGTTCTCAGGTTTATGTTTCACTGACTACCTCTGGAAGTTAATGGCCTGGCTTTTGGGGTGAAGGGAAAGGTTAGAAACTATTCACAAAATAGACATTGATGGCTTTAACTGAAGAACTAATAGGAGTTTTTACCTAACTTTACATTTGATATATTGTATTTCATGTATATGTAAGCCATTTGATGTGTGGGAAAAAATTTAATTGTGAGAAACTCCTTCTCACATTAGTGGTAAATTCATATGTACATTCTAGCATCAACACCAGTATCTTGTGAAATTTGACTTTTAGACACGTTGGGTTTTAATTACTGTAGTTGCACGTAACACTGACTGTAATGTTTGTCTAGACTGCTACTTGCATAACTTTTTTCATTGGTAATTTATCTATTCTTTCATGACCTATCTTTTGTCTTTATTGAACTGTCAGGCAAAAATTCTCCCTGAAGGGAAGTTAGAATGCTTAGCAAACACAGTGAGATAAAATTGACTTTTAAATTATTCTAAACCTCTGTATAAAGTTCATCTTGCATCTAATACATTGAGTTGTAAAATCTGCATTCTGCAACCTAAGCTTCAGTGTGTAATTTGTCCCTTCTTTTTTTTCCAGTTGTAGATTTATTTTAGAAGGTGCTCTATGGAGAGAAACCCCCTTGAGCTGAGATTACTTCAGGTTGTGGCTAGTGAATAGATCTACACATTGCAAGAAAATGCTTGTTTGTCTGTAGGAAATTTGCAAGAGCTACTCTGGTTCTTGAACATTTAGGCAACTGCTGGAAATAACAATGTTGACAAAGCAATAGACTAAAACATCTTTCTTTCAGTTGTGTTAACTATTTGCATAGAACGGTTTTGCTGAATTGCCCAAGTATTTATTCTGTTTACAGGTATGAAACATTTTTAATTATGCAGGTTGGCTGTGGGAAAAGCATAAAATGTCATTTTGGGATTGTGGTGGTTTATTAGACTAACTAAAGTAAAGCCTTTTAACTATGATGTTATCTGTCTGTATTTGAGAATATTGTCAGAAATACAAGTGCACAAATGGGAATGTTCTGTGACGAGTTCTTGTCATAAGACTAAACTTGCCATGTAACTCTTGTCTCTGCTTTGTGTACACAGTTGCTGCTGACAACCTTTCCATCTCTTCTTTCTGTTCAGTGCTTCTTCAGGGGAAAACTCTAGCCTGCTGTAAAAACAAGGCCTAAAAACAAGCTTCCTGGGGAATTCAGGAAAACACATTATGCTTCAGCAACACATTTGGGCCATCACAGTGCAGGGGACTTACTGACAGTGCAGTGACACCTCGCTCACTCCTTAGCCAGTGTCACAGGGTGCTTCTGTAGTGCTGACCGGGTCAGTCTTTCTGAAAATTTGTTCAGGTAGAAATGAAATTGTGTTACAACAAAGTGTTTCTGTTGTGACTGAGAAAGATTTGGTAAGTGGGAAGGTGATTACAGGAATGGGAAAGAAATTAAATAGTGTCCTTCATCCTGAATTGCTGTGAGCTTGTGAGCATACACTGAACATGATGGATATTAGGCAGCACAGCCTGCAGAGCATTTGAAAATATTGCCTATTAAAAAACTCTCTTTATGACTTCCTGCTGGGATGTTTTTAAGTGAAATACAGTGGAGAGATTTATTTACAGCTCTGCCTTCTCTCAGATTCCCACTATCTCTTTAATGAAGCTTAATATCATTTATCAGAAATAATTATGTACAGATGGAGATTTTCTGATGGATAATGACCTCATTGTGCAAGGTTCTTTCCTTTATTGAAGAATGCCCAGACTTAAATGTCTTCTTTATTTTAGTTGGGAGGTATCTTTTTCTGTGCAATATTTATTTATTTTGCAGCATATTCTGTAAAGTATGCACTGCTCTTAGTACAGCTGTGTTCTTCAAAGACTGATACTTCTCAGTGCCTTCAAAGACTGATACTTCCTATGTGAACAGAACAGCTGTGTTCTGTTCTGAATAGAATTGTGGTAATTTCATGAGAAATCAGTTGTATGGGATCACTGTGGTAATCCCTATCCAAATGTGGGAAAATTGATCTAATCAGGAAGGATCCTCATATTTCATTCCACTCACCTCTCTTTCCTTTCAAGATTTTGAGGCGAGTCTTGCATCAAGGCATTTGCCACAATACTTGAGTCCACAGGGTGAACAGAGGGGACAAAATTGCAGCAAGTCATTTAGGCAATTAAGGTCGTTCATGTTACAACAACTGAAGAAAACCGTAGAAATCACATGTGGTAAGATTCATACTCTCTATCAGAGAAAGTGAAAGGGTTTTTGTACTTGTTTTTAAATAGCTATTTCCTTTTTATCCCAGAATGAATTGTATAGGAGAAAAGTTCCTTGAACTATATTTTGCAGGAGTTCAGTTCGACAGTGTGCAAGTATTTGTGTGGTTTTTTGTTATTGTTTTGATTTTATGCGAGAGTCGCATTTGCGCTCCTGAGTGTCTTACATGTACAACCAGGTTGTAGTGCCTTTCCATCTCCCACCAGCCTCAGTTCTAAGAGTTACCTACAACAATGGCTGCTGTACCTTCTAATATCTCTCCCCCTTATAGATGAAAGGTAGCTCTCAATATTATATTTACAGTCAATGAAAATGTGATAAAAATTCATACCCAGTAGTTCTCAATATTATTTATAGTCAACAAATATGTGTTAAAAATTTATACTCAGAAGCAATGACACAACTTCAGTATTTTTTTCCCCTCCTTCACACGTGTTTGATCTTTTATGAAATATTGCTAATCACTGGAGTTTTTTAAAATTCTTTTGAAATCGGTGAGGGAGGAATTCTATGGAATTCTTTTTTTTTTTTCACTCTCCACATATACTTCTTGAGTTGCCTGTTTCTATCCAAAACCTTCAGGTCTCAGAGTTGCAGTAAATTTTCTGAAATAAACTTGCAGATAAAGAGTAATATGGNACTTCTTGCCTGTTTCTATCCAAAACCTTCAGGTCTCAGAGTTGCAGTAAATTTTCTGAAATAAACTTGCAGATAAAGAGTAATATGGATATTGGTATAGCTCTAGTTAGTCTAGAGCTGCATGGATTTTACTGGACCATTTCTTAACAGGTAGTTAAATCAGTCTAACTTTTGTTCTGCTGCTGCTTTATGTGCAGATAAGTTTCATCTGTTGACATTTTTCCTTCCATCTCCTCCTTTCATTTAGGAGCTCCTAATGGTAGTTATTTCATCATCAGTCACTATATCAGCCAGTTGCTCTGTCAGAGATTTCCTTTTCATATTGGGTGGGCAAGGTTTTTGATTATTTTTAGCAGACAGAAAAAATGGATTTGACAGTGGCCCTCACTTCTCTATGTCCTTACCTTCAGCCACCAGCATTCTTTAAAAAAAAAAAAAAAAGGCAGCTTATTAAGCAAGGTTCTATGTATTTTGGTAGAGAAAAGGTCATACTGCACATGGAATAATTTTGCTTAGTTTCCAGCCTTCATCAATGCTTTCTTTGGGGCTGTCACATCATTTTTCTGTCACTGTATGAGCAGAGCTAAAGCCGGTTCCATGCAGGTTTGAAATTAGCTGTGTTGTTATGTGACAGGAGAAATGTCAGTGTGAAGAACACTGACTCTGGCAGCTTGATCAGATTTGGTATTTCAGTAGTTTTTAGCTTCGGCTGACAGGATTTTATTTTAATTGTGTGCTTAACTTTTCTTGGCCTTCTTGAATAGCAAGAACCACAATTGAAAAAGGACAAAAGGAATATCTGCTGTTTCTAAAAGAGTTAAACGCTGTTCATGCCTCTGTTGAAGAATTTGTAAGAAGATAAACAAAGATCTGAGCTACTGCTGTGAATGTCAGAAAATACACTGGAGATTTCAGCCCAGAAAGATGGTGATAATCACTGACCACACCTTACCTCTCTGTGTGCTGAATTTTAGATGCCCAAATACTAAGGTATTTCATGACTGGATGTCTGTAAATTTTGGTTAGTTTCTGTCTACCCTTCAGAATTTGAGCCATTGCACATCAAAACTAAAACACCTTTGTCTCAAAGATTTAAATTTGCAAGAAAAGGTTAGAAAAATGTTTTATAACATTGTTTATTTTATTAATCATTTGTGTGCAGTGGAAGCACTGAAATACCCCCAATTATGGAGTAATTTTAGTGAAGTAAATGTACATTAAGTGTACTAGTCCTGAGACAAAGATGGAATAGGCTTCTATAAGAGATATCTGGCAGACAGGTGAGAGATTGTTTTTCCTACTGCACCTATTGGATGTTTATACTCTGAATTTTATTGCTTGTTGAAGCATGACTGTGTAAAAAGCCACATAGGCTATAGCACTCAAAAAGTAATGATATTTTTTCTCTTTGGAATAAAATAAAAATATATGTCATTTTTTTTAAGATAACTTTTTGAAAAATGGATAAACAAGTGCATTCTTTCTTTGCTTCTTTCTTGCTGAACGGCCTTTTCTCTGACACTATGCAAAAGGTTTCTACCAATTTATAGCAACTTCATGGGTTTTGTATTTTGCCTGGGTTTGTGAGCAGAGTTCTAGATGACAGGTTTTCTATGTATCCTCTGAAAATACTTCGTATTTTGAGCTACTTTGATGACATCCTTAACTTCAATTTGTGCTTTTTAAGGGGAGTGATTTTCAAAATGACAGTTCTTCTTGGATGTTGCTCATTGTATACTTTTGTAAATGACCTGACTTTGAGGATTCAGCTGCTTATTGCAGTAGGAGTCGGTTTTGTACGTCCATTTGTTTTGGGGATTTTAAGGTGTTTTCCTGGGGGCCGTGTTTTTGTTTTGTTTTGGGTTTGGTTTGTTTTTTTCCTAATTCAGTCAATGGGGAATTGTTTTCTGGCTTATCTCTTACTGAAGGTTACATGCATACCCACTTCTGTAACTAGTAAATGTATAAACAGACCAAGCTAGCTGCCTGTTTTGGTCTTGCTTGTCACAAATCTTTGTAGAAAGTAATTTCCTTTGTTGCTAACCTGATTTATTCTCATACCAATTTCTGTGTTTTTCTATGATTCAAAAGAATGCAGAAACTGGTAAAATTGTGCTGGGCTACAGTGAAGCCTACGTGACCCACGTGACCCAGTATTAAATTAAACTTATACCCAAACATAACTGAGAAACCTGCAGCTGGGTGATGGTGAATAATTCTAATTTTCTTTATCAACTCACAAGATTGTCATGTGTTCTTTTTCACTGTAGTAAATTTTGTGTCTTGTATTAAAGCAAGAGTGGACACACCTCTAATACAGGATATGCACCTGTCTGGTTTTTGATGTTATAGGCATCTTTGGGTTTCTGTGCCACAGAACAAGAGCTAGCTATTTTCTCAGGCTTTTGCTTTTATTAAATTAGATAATAGTAAAAGTGGTTTTACATTGTCTGGGATTTTTTTATTTTTAGCCTTGTTTTCATTAGAAGCTATTTACAAATAGTCTTTTGGTACTGTTTTTACTGTTAAAATTAACTAACTCGGTTTTAAAATTTGATTATAATGGAATCTGTTTTTTTAAAATATTTATCACAAAATACATATCTTTTAATATCAATACAAGCACTTTTTTTCTGGGCATTTCTTTCTGGGCAATGCTTTCAAATGTAAAACCATATTGAGTTGTGGCTATTTCTTTTGAGAAATGCCACCAGTATTAGGTGCCAGTACAGAACATAAAGGCAGATAGAAATTTGAATAAGTGTCGTCATAATCTTTTCTTCTATGAAGATCTTTCTGTAAGTTTCCATCTACTCCATATAGTCTCAGTTTCATATAAAGAACATATCTGTGTTTTCTGACAAGCAAAGATCTGGCACAAAGATTTATGAAATGAGTACTTCTTTCCATGTCTGTGGCATGATAATTTTGAAATGTAATGAAGACCAGGGATGTTATACCACTGTTAATTGTTCCTTCTGAGTTATAGTCACTTCACATTGCAGAGTAGACAGTGTATCCTAGGGTCCCATTTGTTAGAGTGAAAGGACCCCATGGAACACAAAACAGAAACACAGTCACATTGGAAAAATGTGGGTTAGAGCTGCACAGCTATTGAGGTTAAATAAAATTGTTTATAAAAATGTTATTTAACTGCTGGTTTCAAAAGCACATTTTACAGTTCAACTTCCACCTACAAAGTAGGAGAATATAATATCTATTACTGAGGAAAAACCAAGATAACCAAGTGAGACAGTATTAGATTAGATTAGATGAGATCAGATGGAATCTGAATCGTGTCTCCCTTTACTTCATTATAATTGTTAAATTTACCATCTATTCAGCAACAAAGCAGTCCAGGTTTCATTTCCTTCTTCAAAAGCTTCATGCAGACAAAAATCCTCAAAAGTACAGGCCCTTTACAGGCCTAGATTTTAAAAAGTTAAGTATTTTTATGTGATATAATCCTCTTATCTGTGTAGTAATGACATTACTTAGATGATCATGCATCTTGCCCATTCTGCAGCAAATAAGCAGGTCTTAAGTGCTGTAAAGTTCTTTTGCCTTTTTTCCTTAAAGGTAGCATAGTCTGTCTGTGCAGACTGTAGTTAGAGATTGATGTTCCTGTTTGTTTATGTGTTGGTGTTTGTAATCAATGACTGTCTTCAGACTCAATTGTGCAGATTAATTAGATTATGTCTCTCCCAATTCAGGAAATGTAAAACTAGGTTACTGGTTTGGACAGGTTTCCCAAGGTGGGTTCTTTCCTGTATTGCAAATAGCCATGAAATTGTTCCTGTCCTGGCTAGAACACCACTGTCCAAGAAAATTCAGCTCTTACTTACTACCCTCTTCCAGCCTGTTGCTTTCAAGGGGTCCATGTGGCTTATCTGGGGAGGAACCATCACAGTACCAAAAGCTCAAAGAGGAGTTCCTCTGTCCTTATGTTACTGTGAAAATGTTACTGTGATCGAATGTTACTGAGCTTCAGGCTCCTTTTATTTTTCATGTTTTTTCATTATCTGGCTTGCAGTTTTTGTGGCATCTGAAATGGTTTCAATGTATGACTGTAATTTAGACTTTTTACTCGTGTTCACTTAGTTTTGCTCCATTCTGCATCTCTTTCTCTGCACAGTATGTGCTTCCGAGTGCTGTTCAAATCCACCTGATGCGTGTACTCTGGGCTCAAACTTAGTGCTTTTTCAAACAGCAAGAAGAGGGGTTAAACACCCTAGTATTGAACTTTTTTGCTGCATAGGAGGCTCTGACTGAGTGGAGTCACTTCACTTTACAGACTTCAGAAAGGGGAAACAACAAGTTGCCCTGATTCAGGAATGTCCTCAGGAAAAATACTGCTTGGCAGCAGTTAACACAGATCAGGAAGGGAGGTGGACAATGCAGAAGGGCATTCTAAAAGACAGTTTAAACGTACAGAATTTAGAATAGTCTACAATAATAAATAATAGCAATATTAATGTATCCATAGAAATATAAGCAATATATAAAATTTTACTAGTTTGGATAATTAGAGAAATCGTGTTTGAATCTGTTTCTCCAATCAATATATTTTGAGTACAGCTAACAGTTAGTTGTGGAAAACTGTGGATATCAGAAGCCAAAAACATAGTAACCACATTAATAAGACCTATTGTATTCATCTGTGATAAGGTTTGAGTTATCTTGTGTTGTCCTTTATTAATTCTATGTTTGAATTTGCAAATTTGATGATTCTCAAAATTCTCACAATTCTTCTAATTCCTTCAGTAGCTTTTAGTATTTTTGCATTTATAATCACCTCATCTTGGGATTGCATTATCCCTGGGCAGTGACTGCTTCTGTTTGAAAGAGGAGTTGCAAATGTCAAAAGTCATACACTGGAAAAAATAGGAGCAGAAGCTGTTGTGTTATCTGTTAATTGGATATAGAGTAGAAAGATATTTCTGTTCTTCCATTTTAATGTCTTGTTTGTGCTGAGCAAAAAGCTCTACAGCCTTGTGGGTTATGTTAGAAGCTAGACGTGTGTAGCCTTTCACTGTGCACTGAAGTGTTTTATGTAGCACAGTTAAATAACCTTGAAAAATTTACATTTTTTGGCAGTAAAGATGCAGATATATCCTGAATCATGTGAAGTTATAAGCCTGCCTTTGTGAATAGTCAAGATGGACTGGTGTTCTATTGTTGTGACTTCCCTTTTCTTTCTAACACACAGAATTTTTATCAAAGCTGTGAGAAATATACTGTCCTGTTTCAAACAATACAGAGATGCCTGAATTAGCAGTTATGTATACCAAAAGATTTCATGTAGTGACTTCCACATAGAACTGCACAGTCAAGCCCACAGTACTGAATTATGCATGACATTTTTAATGGTGGAACAAAAGGAGTAGCAGAAGGAAATGCGGCAAAGTACGTGCTGCCTTCACTGGTTATTAGGCACTAGTGTACATGCATGCAAATCCCAAGGTACTCTTTATTGAAACTCTGGTGCTGTGCTATACAAATCAAAGCTGTATGAAAGCCATACCTGATGAGGGAAGAATAAATAACAGGAAAATTCTGACAAAGGGAAGTGCAGAATGCATAGTAACTTATTGTACTTTAGAGAGTGAGAAATAAAGTTCTTGCATTTGGCTGGATGCTGAAAGTATCAGCTACTGTAAATATTTACTTTACAATAATTGAAAGGATTAGTCTTATTTGTTAGTCCACAGTGATGATGCGTCTCACTGTCTATTCAGTAAAAACTGGGAGAATGTAACCAAAATTATTTACAGAAGAGCTGCTGCATTTTAAGAGGCAGCTGCATCTAAAGTCAGTTCATTGAAATTCTGTACCCTGTTGAATTTATTGCTTACATGCATTTTATATGGAAACCAAATACTTGGTGTCTGAAAGTAGAGACTGATTTAACATACCTGCTCTGTAGGTTTTTGAATATGCAGAAGGTTTCACTAGAAAACTTGGTAAGGATTCTGTTTCAGTATTGATTTTCTTCCCAAATGCACCAACCCCTACACTAAGCATTTTTTGAGCCTTTTGCAATAGTAGTACTAACATAGATCAAGATAACTTTTTCTAGGCCACAATATTAAAAAATTGAAAATATTATGTTGTAAAAAATTATTTCTGCTTACTTGACCATTTATGGTTGTTGAGAAGAGGTTGTTGCTTGCCAGTGCTGTCAGGCTTGAAGTCAACACCACTTTGATGATACCAGGATGCTTGATCCATCCTTCCAGGATGCTGTATTTTTGGCTAGGAAAGGACCCACCTCGGGACTCCCAGTCCTCCTCACTGCAAAACCAAGCTTGTCTCTTCTCATATGCACACTTGACCCTGCATAGAGGTCCCCACCATTCCCCTCCCCTTACCCGTGCCATTTCTCACCAGCTCCCTCCTTACCAGCCTGGAGAATCCAACAGTGCCTTGCAACACTGTAACATCTGCCAGCTGCCTAGGCTGTTGCCTGTCACAAACAGCAATTTCTTACATCAGGTTCAATAGTTTCCCATGTCCTGATGCTTTGCTTAACCTCTGGCCAAGCCCTGATGAGTGCCCTCAGTGTTGGCCTGCAGGCCAAGCACTGGCTGCTTGGCCATTGTAACCACCTGTTAAAAGATTACCCGTTGCACAGGTGTGAAATGGTGTATGTTCCTGGAGGCACTTCTTGGGAGAGCAAAAAAACTCATCAAGTTTATTGGTCCTTCTCTGGAAAACTGAGAGTGTAAAACTCTGTCCCCAAGTGGACTTCGTTGAAATCAAATGCACCAAAGTTAGTTCCTCACATTTTTTCCCCCTCAACTGCAGAATTTTTTTTTTAAGTGTTACAATGCTGTGAGTATTTCAGGGTAGACGAAATTGCCTGAGACCTGAAATTTAGTGAAAAAGAGAAATGATGGAAAGCTTAAAAGGGGAGCATCCCAGAGAGAAGCAAAAAGAAACAGTTTACTAACAAGGTAGGCTTGAAAATACTTGAAAAGGTAAAAGCATTGCCACAGTCACAGTGCTGCTTTCCGGATGTAAAGACTGAGGAAGAGAAAAAAAAGGGAAGAAGTATTTTTAGTATTGTTCAGTGCATAAGACTTAATATTAAAGTTTATCCTGTTTTACTAAGCTCTGTTGTATTGCCAGCAAGTATTGCTATATCACCAGCAGTTTACTGCAAACTTGATTATTGGTATTTTGATAGCCAAACTCTAGTAGGTCTAACTCAATTTCAGGCTCTCTAGCATCTTCCCATTTATAATATCCAATTTTCAAAGCTATGATGTGTTATTACCATTGGTAATGCTACTGTCAATTTGTCTTGGCTTCCCTGCATGGAGTTTATTTTTATTTATTTATTTTTACTGCAAGTCACTGTGTACGCTCAATTGGTTGCTATTTTAACAAGATCTCTGGAGAACTCCTCAGCGGTGATCCATGTTAAGAAAAAAGGCAGAAAGCAATTTACTACCAAGCAGATACCAGATGAGTGGGCAAGAGTCCAGAGCCAGAAAACCTTAAACATGGAAAGAGCTTGTTAGCATATGCTTGTGCCACACTTAGAACACATAATGAGAGCAAGAGGCAAAGTCGTTATCTCACTGGAGTCAGTACCAAGGTTTGATATCAGAGAAGTGATCACTTTGTCCCTTGTGTTACTTGTGGGTCACTTAAATACATTTCTAGCATTGCAATTATGGTGTATATGTTCCTAAAAATGCCTCTTGAAATATTCATAAAGTATATTTTAAAAGCGTAACTTTGTCCCAACTTTTCATCTATTCTTTTACCACAAGATACTCAGATTCAGCTGGGAAAGAAGTACTGAGAGTAGAACTACTTCCATATGTGCTCTCCAAAGACAAGTGCTCCTCCATGTTTTATGTTCTTAAGTATAGTCTTGATGTGGTTGTAAATGTTAAATATAGGTGGTGTTCTGAGACATACAATCTTCTCTGTTTCCAGGTGGGCCATGCACAGGTACAGCTCATGCCTCGTTAACCACACCAACCAAAAGATCTTGCGACTCAGGTACGTGTTTCGCGGGATCAAGGAATTAGGTTTTGCATTGTATTTAGCAGTTATAGTTTAATAGTAAAGGGTAATACCATACCTGGCAAATGCCAAATGAAAATAAATATTGTTGCTTTGCTGACAGAAATGTACATATAAAAGGATTAGTATGGCAGATAGTTCATCTGAGAATCCCGTTAAACATAATTCTATAAATACACTCTGTTTTCAGTTAATCTTTGTAAAAACAAGGCATACAGGAGTAATCAGTTTAAGTCTAATGATTGTGACAGTGTTCTGGAAATCCTGCCCTTGAAATGCAAAGTATTGAGTAGAAAACTGTTCTGAGTACATTGACTTTCCCTGGTTGAAGATGCACTATAGACAGCTGATCTTTGCATTGAGACTAAATTTTGCTTACTTTGGGTCCTTTAGATGCCTTTATTTCTATATGCAGGATGTAGATGGATAATGTCTCACAGAGCTGATATTAGTAGTGACATGTTAGGTCAATGCCAGGCTGAAGTCACTGCTTCTGCATCACATCTGTCCTGAAGAACTACGCATGCACTCATTCAGTCAGGCAGCCAGGTTACCTGCACTGGCTCAGGTCTTCTGCAGGCTTTGCTTTTGTGTGGATTAAGGAGAACTCACACAATCCTTTCTACCAGGACCACTGTTGGAAACCATAATCTCCTGGGGAGTGGTGGGTGTGTAGGTAGTGGTAATGTTCTTGTAGTCTGTGTTTCCAAAATAATTTTTGCCTATATTTGCATTTATGTGCAGAAAGGAAGGGTATTCCAGTTTGAGTAACTCCTTGGTCTTTAAGGAGTTCAAGGGAAATTTCCTCTGAAGTCATTCTTTCAAAAAGTGTTTCAAGTTACTGTTTATTGAGCTGAACTGTAGTTATTCCATAGGTGAGTGTTGCTAGCTTCCATCAGATGTGTGGTGATACAGGTTGGTTTGTTCTGCAGTGAAAGAAGGTTACAGAGAAGCTGCGTCACCTTGCGCTTAGTGCAGGTGCAGACTTCTTAAGTAACACATGATAATCTGTGACAGTGAGTGTTGTGTGCCAAAGAACTGAGTTTGGAACAGGAAGATAGTTCTTCAAAACAGGAAGACTGGATTTTCTTTTCTGTGTAGCCATGGAGGTGTATCTAAACAAAATGGAGTGTTTGCCACTATATCCCTTGCAAACTAATTTGCTTTGCTCAAGGAATTACTAAATTGTATTTTCTTTATATGTTAGCTGTTGTAATGTTTGGCTGGTTTTCATGGCAGAGTAATTTAAAAGCTTGCTATTGTGTTACAGATACAGTAAACTGGGAATACTGTTGGAAATTTTTTTTGTTTGTGCTTAGCAAAAAGAAATGTAAGTTCGTTATTTGGAGTGTCAAATGGCACCAGGAAAAGCTCCTTGGAGTAAAGCAGACGAAACCACGAGACATAATGAAAAATGTCTTGGCTAACTTTGCTCAGTAGTTCTCTTATTTTCAGTTTGTGCTCTTGTTTGGTCTGTACACGCTTGTATGTTTTTCATTTAGTGTGTTTTGCAAGAAAATGAGGAGATGACCTTAATTTGATACCACAACTTTAATCTTCAGTCAACTAAATCTACTGATTTTGTATTACCTCAATTTCCCCTGAGGTTCTTGTATTATTTGCTCAGTAATCTACATATTATATTTATAGTCCCTTACACAAATAAACCTGGTATTAGGAATTAGTTTTCTTCTTCAGATCTTGAATTTTCAGCAAAGTTTAATTTTTAAAATAAATTACCATGTTGTCATGGGAATTGACAAGAAAGCATTGGCTACAAAATATTACCCAGAAGTGCTGTGGCATGAGCAGCATACCATGTAGGTGAACATTGGTCAGGGTTTAACCACAAGGCCAAAACATAACCCCATTATCTACTGTGAAGAAAATTAACTCTATCCCAGCCAAAACCAGCACGTTCTTTCACACTAGAACCACTTTGGCTTCCTAGGAAGCTACTTAAATGATGCAAGCAGTATTTGTAAACACTACACATTGTTTATAAGCCTATTTTCTGTAAGTATCTTCTGTTTCTTCTGCTTGGAAGAGCTTTAAAGAAAAATCTTGTGTTGGATTTTATCTGTGTAATTCTGTTCACCCTTCAAGCGTAGTTTTTCCCCAAAGTTCCCTAAATCAGCCTTTGAGACAGAAAATTAGAAATTTGACCTACTTATCTTATATGTAAGTTTCCATCAGAATATTAAGGAAGGAGACAAACCTTTCATATTTTATCAGCATAAGTTTTACAGTTGAAGAAAGATCAAAACAATAAATCTGCCAAGGTAGAGGAAAAGTTCTCATAGAGAAAAAAGAGGTTTTACCTAATGTACTTGTCAACCTGCGTGCTGCATGTAAGAGCCATTCTGATAAAAAATAGTATTATGACACCAAATAGTGAGGTTTTTCCTCCTTTTTGTAAGAATCATCACTGTGGTAAAAGTATTTCTATTCCAGTGTACCCACAGGACAAGGATTATAATGAAAAGTATGAATAAAGCCTTGCAGTCATTAGTTTGGATGATGCCTCAAAGGCTTCTGAGCACTGGCAGTCTGAAGATTTTGTAGGAAGAAAGATGGGACTGTGTGGCCCAGTGTACAGCTTCTTATGTATTTTGATTTGTTTCTTAATGGTTGGGTAATGTGATGATTGATGGCAGGTGCTGGGAGGCTTGCTCTAGTCTGCAGGGCATCCACATCCCATCTGTATCAGGTGCCCATGTTGGGAAAGTGCAGTACCAAGTAGCATATTACTCTTGTTTTTCTGCTGTACAACTTTAATAATGATTTATTACACAACTCCATAAACAGCCAGATTTTATAACATTTTCATGCAGCTTAAAGAAAACTGGAAAAAAAATTGATGGAACTGTGTGAGTGTGCTCAGTTAATTTTTAATTGTGCAGTAGAGAAGGTGTTAGAAACAGGCAGATAAAATGTCATAATGATACAATCAATTCATACATTATATCCATAAAGTTGGTGAGGTTTTAAGTACTTTATTTCTCAGTAACGGTTCATGAGAAATGTGCATCTGTAATATTTTGTATAGTTATGTGTGTAGATAGCTCACGTTTTATGAGAATATCTGTTGTAGATTGGTATGGTGGTGTTTATATTGTACAAGGTGAGAATCTGTCTCTTTTCTCTGTGTGTTTTCTAGTTTAAAACTTGAGTCTAGAAGATGGAAATAATTATTTAATTGCTTGAGTAAAGTGGCTAAACAGGGCTGTGGTCCCTTTTTGAAGTTTCAAATTCATTGATGTTCTTGTACTAAGATATGTGCTTGCTTGTAGCAGTGCCAGGAATCCAAATTCTTTGAGGTTGAACCTGCACAATTGAGAGTACAGCCTTTGAGGAGTAATAAGAAGGTCAAGTTGTGGAAATAGAAGTACACAGATTTTGAGCCTGAGCCGAAACCATGAAATCATTACATTGATATGATCTCTTTTTTTAATCAATCGTTATGTGTTGAGTAAGGACAAAAGGACCTCATACACCACTAATTAGATTTTCTTTTTTAATTGCTCAAAAGTGTTAAGCTCCTGAGCAAAAAATACGCAAAAGATTACTGAAAGGGGCTTTATAGCACTAAACCAGCTTTGAGGTCTGTTTTTCATTGTTGTTTCAAGGGACTATTAAGGTGTTCTTTAGTGTTTGTCTTCTGGCGGGCATTGTGTTGAAATCCAGCCTTCTTGGAGCTCTTTCACCGACAGGAAAGTGATGATAGAACAGCCTTTGAACAGCATAGTAAATCACCCAGCCCTAGCAATAATAGTGCCCATTAGGGACGCTCTTCCCCCTCCCTCTGCTCAGTTTCCAGCTGTACTAATAGAGCAGCACATCAAGTAAGGCTGTAAATAAAAGTTACAACCTAATAGGTGGGTGCTGAAGTGGAACGGACGGGAGCTGGGGCATGGAGGCCTTATTGCTGCTCATCAGCAATTACAAACAGGATGAAGTGCCTGGGACTGGCACTGATGTGGCAGGAGCTGACAGAGGCTGGGAGGTGACGCCGTACCGTGATCAGATGATGTATGGTGATGGCTTTTTACTGCCACAGCTTATTGCCTAGTTCTGTGACGTGCTGGATTATCTGTTGCGTGCTCCCATATCTATCTGGATGGACAGATTGGTTTCCTCTCCTCCTGGTTATCTAGGAGCCTTCTCAAAGTGTTATGATTATTGCAGATTAAAATTCTCCTAGTGGTACGGATCATAATAGTCATAGCAGTAAACAAAATTAAGGACTTGCTCTAATTTTATGATTTATTTCCACTATTACCTTTCTCAGCTTTACAAAGCCACCCTTGTTCATTAAAAATAGTGGATATGGTTCACCTGAACCTTCTTTTACACTGAAGGCATCCCATATTTTAGACTAATTGAGTTAGTTGGAGAATCTGAAGTGATGCATTTGGGGTCCATACATCAAAAAGTTTGTTAAAAGTCAGCTATAGCTGTGATGATCCTTGCCTCTGAGTTTAAAAACTTCACTTGTTCCTGGGAAGGTTTATAAGAGCTTGTTAGCACACAATAATTGGTAATATTTTTTTTTTTTTGTAAAAAAGTCTTTCTTGATTTTTGTCTATCACAGTCTAGCACATTTCTGTGCTAGACATCTAAATCATCGCTCTACTAAACTGCAGTGAAAAAAATGCCTTGAATTTTAGTCCATATTTGCTTTGAACTAAAGAGAAGTTTTGCAAGCATCTTCATGGTTCCTACATTAATCACTCATACTGTTTACTTTTGAAGAGAATTTTCTTCCAAGTACTGGAAAAAACACAGCATTCAGAAATGAAAAGGCGTGCGGCAGCATGACAGCATATGAAAACAATGACTCCTGTCCCTGTCTATTCAGTACAGGCAGGATAAAATAAATAGATTTTTTTTCTATCATCTTACGGTATTAGGACAGGAATACTTTTATCCGTCTGTGTTAAAGTACAGTAAACTAAAATGAATGGAAACTTTTCACAGTATTCCTTTGAAATTAACTTTAACATTTAGTGGCTCCTAGGTGTACCTTTTCTTTCCATTGATCACCAGTGAGGAAGCTAGATAGCTGCGATGGCCAAAGGGATGAAAAATGTATCATGGCTGTAAAATCCCTCTTTCACATGCTGTATAGATAAATTGCAAATACTTAAGAGACATGCCAGTAATTTTTATTTAGGATTAACTCCTTTTTCTTACCAGTCTGTTGTAGTCATTCTTGCAAGGACTGTTGGCCTTAAGAAATAAAATTACTGTTGTAGAATAAGATAAGTAGATGAACACGGTAACTTACATGCTTATTAATGTTTCCCATTTTATAACATTATATTCCCCAAAACCACACTAACTCAGATCAATTATCTTAAGAGCATGTAAGGCAGTTGAACATGATCTCCAAGAAAGAAAACTTCTGGGCATAAGAACAGTTTAATAATTAAAATAATAATAAATTGTAAAAGAAGGAAAATAGCAAAAAGTAGAGAAAAATAACCAACTTCTGCCAGCCAGTTCCTGAGCAGCAGCTGCTGGCCAGCTTTCCCCCTGGTTTATGTGCTGATCGTGACACCCTAATGTATGGAACATCCCTTTGGACAGTGGGGGTCACCTGTCCTAGCTGTGTCCCCTCCCAGCTTATTGTGCCCTCTGGCCCCTCTCACTGGTGGGGTGACATGAGAAGCTGAAAAGCTCTTAACTCTGTAAACACTGCTTTGCAACATCTAAAACATCAGTGTGTTATCAACATTATTCTTATCCCAAATCCAAAGCACAGCACTGTACCAGCTACTAGGAAGAAAATTCCAGTGGAAACCAGGATATTACCTCATGCAGAAAGTGGGACTTGGTGTATGCTGGTGTAAGTGGTAGAAATGTGCAGTAAATCAGGTAGATTTTGGTTATTCAGAAGTTCAGAGGTTTTAAGAATCAACCATTCTTTCCCTTGTGGGGAGGAAAAAATAGAAGTAAAATAGAAGTAAAAAGCAATAATCAAAATCTCTCTGTGGATGGGGAATTATGGCCTCCTAGCCTGTGTGACCTCCCAGCAGGTGCTGACACACACACACACCTCTGTGTATCTCATAGTACTCCCAGCTCTCTGAGGTCAGTTCAAGTTCAGCATCCTAACAGAAAATGTCCTCCAAGTACTTAAACTGTTATTCCCACTGTCTTTATTTATCCTCTCAAATCACCCAAATTTGTCTTCTTTTATCCTTTGTGCAGGTCAGATAAGCCCTTGAAACTTTTTTATTCTTCACCAAATAACCCCTTTAAGACTTTCTGGGTTTGTGTAAGTCCATTCCTCGGCATTCACTTGTCTTTATCTCTTTTTGCTGCTTTTGTTTCAAATTTTTTATCTGTTTTCATTTCCATATTCTGAATCCCATAAAAAAGAACAACTTGGAAGAAAATGTACTTGGGTCAATAGGACAAGTTTATCTCTTGAGAGGAGTTCACATTGAATTGTCAGCCAATAAGAAAATTATTTTGAATGTCAAACTAAAGGTACCACATGATAGGGATTAATTGTGTTAGGAACAGTATAGCTGGCTGATTAAGGGCAGAGATTTTCCTCCTCTAGTTGGCACTGGAAGAGGTACCCACAGAGGCTGTGAAGTCTTAGTCTTTGAAAATGTACCAGGCCCTGAGCAACCTGATCCAATTTCTTTGATGTTTTACTCTGCATCGAGCAGGAGGCTGGACTGCATGACCTCCAGAAATCCCTTCCAACCTAATTTTTTCAGTGACACTAATGGAAAACAAATACGATACGAGTGTTTAGAGACACTTAGTCTAACCTCAGTAGCATTTGTAGCACTTAATGAGAACTGAGGTCTGGAAGTACAGGCAAGTGTTTAGTGCCTCAAGCACTTCAAGCTCTGTGGAGAAGAGCCGGGAGAGAGACTCTTGGAAAGGTGGGAGAGTGGGATGGTCAATGCAAAGCAAAGAGCTGGGAGAGCAGTCCATGCAGCAGCATTCTCTTGGGCCATGAGCAGGATAAATGACCTGTGCTTTCGTAAATGAGACTCTCCTGTCCTGCAAAAACATTTTCTCACCACATTTTCTCTGTGGGCTGATGTTTTTCAGTCTGGTTGGTGAAATTGTTGCCAAATACAAAACTATGCAATTAAAAGGTCATTGTCTTTTAAAATTCAGATATTGCCACCTCTTTTTATGAACATCTTAGGAAATTATGATGAAGAATTTGTCATCAGTTTGTTGAAACTGAAGAACAAATATTTTGTCCTTTATGTATAATTTTGTTTAAAATGAAACAACTTTACCTTGATTATTTTTCAGTGATTTCATGCCATGTCTAGTTTTCATAACTCTCAAGATGTCTGTGGTCAATTAAGTGGTCTCTGACAGTGGGTATATACTATGAAACAATATATACATCTATTACCCTTACTTAACATTGTTCTCCCAACAGCTCTGAACTCCTTGTTTTATAACCAGAGACTGCTGGAAAAATTGCATCTCATAACTTTAAACAAAGTACATCTCCATTAATTTCAAGGGTAAAGAAATCAGGGTTGTACATCTTGCATTTCTCACCTACATTCTACTGGAAGAAGATCTGGGGAGCCTTGGATTTGCTTTAATTTTGGACAATATGGAGAATGTCACAAAGAATAGTTGAGATCATTAACTTTAAAGACTTGGCTCCTGTCAGGCTGAAGAATTGAATTGATTTTACCTCAGCAGTCAGCACCCTGATCTGATCTGTTCAGATCAGACAGCTTCCTTACAGGTATGCTTTAGCAAATGAGACCCATAATTTTAAATTTTTAACTATAAACTTAAGATTTATAATTTTAAAATGTTTACTTTACTGCACTGGAGGTTTTTAAATGAAATTAAGCATTAAATAACTGGCCTGAAATACATTGGAAACAAATAGCTACTTACATTTACTTTTTTTTACTTTTTTTTTTTTTTCTTTTTTACTATTTTAAAACACATGTAACCTGCAGGGAACAAATCCACGATCAGATTCTTGCTGTATTTTTTGATGTGAGTGCCCCAAAGGTTTCAGCTGACTCTTGGGGAAGTTCTCTATTCTGACTAATTATTTCAGTGAGCATCAGACAACTTTAAGAACAAGTTTTCAGTATTTTCATTTAGATGATAGTTTTCATAAGGACTTCAAAAACAGATGAAGGTAATTTTAAAGCCTTTTGGAAGTATTCTTAAGTCTATTCTTTAGAACATACACACAGGGAAAGTGTATCTTCCTAGAAAGTGAGGAAGTTGTTTGTGTGACAGTTCCATGAACATACAAGTGGTGTCTTTTTTCTGTTCCAAATTATTTCTGTAACATGAACTTTGAGGAATAACTAATAGCTAATGAGAGCAACATCTTGGAGCAAAAGAGGATTGAAAAGGAGCTGGATGTAAGATATAAGACAGTGCATGTACTGTTGCATCCTCCAAGTTTCACTGATCTGTTCTTCCTCTCCCTGGTCTTTGGGTCAGGTTCGTGTAGAAGCTTCCCAGACATCTCCTTTCCAAACAGTAAGAACTGCTTGGTAAACCAGCCTGACTTCTGGTGGACTGTAGACACCAATCAGGTGTACAGGAATTGTGTCCTATGCCAGGACTGGTTGTTTCCCCCCTTCCAAAAAAAAATTGCTTGGAAAAGTAACACAGTCAAAATATAAACTGATTGTTAAGCTTTATTTAAAGTAATGGAATTAAAACCAAGTGTACTTAGAAGATGGATTAGCTGTACATTTCAGAACCTTCTCACAATGCATGCAGGAAAATTTTTATCAAAATACAAGAGCTCTTAGCGTTTCTTTCCTTGATGTTAATCAGGTACAATCCTTGGATCTATAGTCTCTCATTGCAAGATTTCTGTTACTAATGACATCACTGAAATTCTGCAGTTAAAAGACAAATCAGTTTTTTGAAAGATAAATATTGGTAAGTATTTTTTTCACTGCTAGCAGGCAAGAGTTCTTTACAATTCCTCTTCTGAATATCTCTCTTAGCCTTGGAAAACTCTCATTATACCAATGGGGGAAGTGTCTACTAAGGAAATCTCTGTGTATGAATGAAAAATAACAGAGCAAATATTTTCTATATAGAACTGGTTTTAGGCTATTAGTTTGAAGAATTACCTTCCTGAATACTGTATGCCATCTGATTGATGAGGACATAGCTGGAGTATACCACTAGGATTTGGAAGCAGAGCAGCACTGCTTATTTATGCACGCTGGAGCTCACTAGCAAATATGAAATATTTATAGCATTATCTATTCTTGCTAATCATATTTTAGAGAATTTCACAAAGCATAAGAAGGTTCTCATTAAAGTAAGCAAAACCAAAACTATGATATTGCTGAATGCTTTCAGATTTCCTATTTTATCAGAACCAGTGTGAGCTTATTTGTATGTATTTCTCCATACATATTCAGATATGTAAATATTCGTGTTTGTGTACTACTAAGTAGTCTTCAGGTGCTGAGGAATGGCCAGGATGTTCATGATTTGTCTTCATAGGTTCTTCATCATGTGTATTAATGTTACAACTTTTTTCTTCCTACTTATGTCTTGTTCTTCCATTTAGCTATTTGTACATGTGCATTATCCCTTCACTTAATAATCTTGTTCTGATTATTGAGGCCACTTAGGAAGTCATTTGTTCTCCAGCCTCAAGTGTCACCAGAATCAGCCTTTGTCCGTCTCCCAGCCCTAACCCTGTACTATTAGAGTACATCATTTAATAACGAGAAGTTCAAACTGACACCATAAAATATTTTTTTGTCTTTTTTTTCTTGAGTTTAGTGTTGTGGCCCTTTTTCTCCTCTGGCCTTTTCAAGGTTCATTCTTTATAATAGTCTGAATATATGAAGATGAGGTGCTGCTTGTGAACCATTACAAAAACCCCCACCAACAACCTAAACCAGGGATGCTTCCCTTAGTATCCTTAGAATAGTATCAAGCTTCTACCCTGCATCAATTGCCCACAGTAATCAAGGCAATGGGAGTTCAACCTCATGCCTGTACACACCAGCAATCACTGTGTGTGTATGATGTTGCTGTCAGCAGCATTTTTAAACATGTTCTTCAGGTGTTTACCCTTGGAGCATGAGATGAGCAGCAGGCCAGGGCTGTCCAACCTGTTCTCTCTTCACAAGCTCATCTGTTGTGGCTCTGGAGGTTTGCAGACTTCTCCCGGGGTGTAATTCAGGAAAGGAACGACGCTCACGTAGTTTTCTAAACAAACAAAATCCTTCTGTCTGCCAGCAGCAGTAGAGGTGCCCATTGCCTTAGGAAATATTCTAACTAATTGAAATGCCTGAAGTTAATGCATCAAAGGAGCTGTACCATACAGGTGCCTGAATACATTTAAGTATGTGCTTGTTTGAATCAATCTGGTATATAAGTAAAAATGTTTGAGAAATAAATTAACATTTCTTTTAACTAAAGACATGCTGACATCAGAGAGTATGGGGGAAGTAATGCAAAAACTTAAAAATAAAACAGATGTAGTACAGGAGCCTAAATACGAGGTGAAAATTAATTAGCTTTACATGTAATTTAACAGTTATGAATTTTATTGACAGGAAAGGATAATAGCCATTTTCACACTTTTTCTAATTATAGCTTAGCTAAAATGCATGCAGGAGCCTATGTAGTTCACTATTTGTCATAAATTTTCAACATGCATTAGGTTAGTCTTTTCTGTTTCATTAGAGATGGTAGTTAACAACCTCATTAAGTTACACTGCAGTGTTGTACACTTCCTTTTTCCAGGTGATAATACTGACAATATGGGTTTAGAGGAGAACAAAAAATGTGAATGGTGGGAAGGAATTAGTATATAATTTTTAATTTGATTTTCCTGTCCATGAATCTTAGAAGTAAGAAAGGCTGAGGGTGGAAGAGTGCTCAGGAGACTGATTCAACCTCCCTACTTAGAGCAGAGTCACCTAGAGCAGGCTGGGGCCTGTGTCCAGTCAGGCTTTGGGTACCTTCAAAGATGGAGCTTCCACAAACCCACCTGGGCAACTTGTGCCAGTGTCAGGTCTCCCCTACAGTAAGAAAGCATTTTCTCATGTACAAGTGGAATGTTACCCATGTACGTATGGTAATACCCCCACACTTGTCTGCTTTCCTGAAGTCATCATAATTAATACTCATTCAGTCACATACATAGTTACATGTATGTGTATATCCTCTTTTCTAGCAACACATGTCATGTGTGCCAGCTCTCATTTTGGAGAAATGAAGCCATGCTGTTGTTGAACACAAATACACCACTTACACCCAAAGCAGTATACATGCTAAGTTCCTTTTTTGTTTTTCGGTTTTTGGTTTTTGAGGGTTTGTTTGTTTTGGGGTTTTTTAACTAATCCAACACTTCAAGTCTGTAATGGAATCCTTTTTCTTAGCTTTATTGCAGAGGGGGAATGAGAATTTTTCTGTCAAGAATTTGAAGCACATCAGTAATGTTTCACATTTGGAACATCTTGCAGCAGCAATTCTTCCACTTACGTGTCTCAAAACAGCTAGGCTGAAAGCTGGGGGGGGCGGGTTTATTGGTTGTTTTTACTCATTAGAGCTGGAAACAACTCATGGTTTTGGTGATGGATAAGAAATAATAACTTATGTAATGCAACTTATGGGTGTTATTTATAGTCTCCAGTGTGATTTCATGGAGAGCCTCCTGAGGCAGAGAAGCTACGGATGGGATGTGAGTTCTGTAGAGACTGTTCCCATGTGGTCTCTATTCCACATTGTTTAGGGACATTGAGTTTTAGTGCAGTTGCTTTTAAACTCTATGGAGGGGAAAAAAATAAATCGATGAAATAATGATGCTAAGGGCCCTGCAATGATACTGGAAAAGAGATTGTGTGGTTAAATATTACCAAAGGGCTTATGTAAGATATTTTTGAGACATCTGTCTGTAGTGTTTTTTAAAAAACTGAGGTGAATTCACTAAAGAAATACATTTCTTGTGCTGTGAGTGCTTCCAAAGAGGTGCACAGCCTTGAGATGCAGTCACGATTGTGTGAAAAGACAAGATAAGATGTTCATTTCAATGAAATATCAGAGTTTCAGAATAACATTTTCCACAGGACTGTGCAGCAGCAGGGAGGAACTGAGGCCGTCACAGCTGTCAGACTTGGCTCATGAGGTGTTAATCTTGAATTTCTGTTTCTTCATTAATAGTCAACAAACAAAAGGGTTTTGGAACAACTATGTTAATTTTAGATTCATTTGAACTAGAGAGTTCAAATGATCATCATTATTTTAAGTTATGATTCTGGTAAATGTGATAGGGAAGATTGGTGTAGAGGCAGTTTTCTCTAGATGAAATTTTTAATGCATAATCAACATGCCAGGCAGTTAAGGAATCCCTCATCTGAGAACAGAATAATGAATTAAAAAAACAACAGAAAAACCAACTAGAAATTGGCAACAAGCTATTGCTCAAATTTTAGTTAATCTATGTTACATTGTTATTGTCTGTGACCATGCAAGTTTCTTCATGGACAGAGGTTTTAACAGCTTAAGCTGCTTCTAAAATAGTTTCAGGGGAGATAGCAGTAATGTTTGAGGGTTCGTTAAAGACTGCTTGTTCTGGTGTTTGCACAGACAGCTGAGATCATAAATGTCAGTCTGTGTGATGGGTTCTTTATGATAAGAAAAAAACCTGAGTGCCTCAAAAGCTGTCATGAAACCGGAGATGAAACAGATTCATCTTCTTGAAGAAAGCAGCAGCAGAGGAGAAATCATCTTTTTCTTACGATTTTCCCGTCTCTTCCATCCTTCCTCCTTCCCTGTTAAGTTTTGTTAGCCCATGTCTCTGTTGGGCCTAGAGCATCCCACTCTCCCCCCAGATCATAATTGTAACTGAAGCCATCTGCATTGCAGCCTGCAAACTCCTCCAAGGCTGGAGAGTAAGGGAGTGGAATTCATCTCAGGTGGAATTCATCTCATCTCTTTGAAAAATTTTCAGGGGAGAACATAAGTAATGAAGATAAGAACAGTGACAGTAAGGAACAAATGCGAGTCTCTGTCGATGACATAGTAGTTTTAAGAACACTGCTCTGCGTGTTGATTCCAGACAAGCCTCCAGTTTCAGCCTTGCCTAACTGAACTTCTTTGTTCTCTCATTTCAAATGGGTGTTTGATACACAATTACAAGGATCTCCACCATCAGATATCAGTTAGAAGAATCCTTGCTTCTTAATTCAGAATTAAAATTGCAGTGGGAGTGTGTCAATGGCAGTTATTCTGCAGAGCAGTTTCTTCCTGAAATTTTGGGGATTTCTCATCCTTATTGTTCATTTTTACAGACAAGTTTTATGATTTTTGACATCTGTGGGTAAAAGAATAGCATTTTTGTTTTTCTCTCGGACTGGGTATTTGTTGGTTTAGGTGTAATACTAAAATGCAAGTTGAGCATGGAAACTGTTTCTTAGAAGCAAAGGAAGAAGTAACTGTTGTTGAACTAACCAGCTTTCTGAAGAAGGCCACTGTCAGTCACTGGCTGAGAGAATCCTCTTCTCTGTAGCCATTTATGGTTGTTTAAAGGTTCATGCTGGGAATTTACTCTTGATTATAGTTGCAGCACTTCAGCCTGTATTCCTAGGGGTTTGTTTTCAGTTGCACTCCAGATAGTAAAGCTATTATGACAATTTCATTTTGCTATCAGATCTTTGAACTTTAAGGTTGCAAGATTCCAGGTGCTGGAAGATGTATTTTGTGTCCTGTATTGCATGTGTCAGTATCACAAAAAGCAATGTGATCTGGAATGCATGCAGGACTGACTCTAGAAGGTCTAATTTCTGCTCTGTGCTTTCTCCTTGCACTTGCCCATGGGAAGATGGAAGTGTGTGTGCTGTGGGTCTGGTTTGTGATGAGTATTAGCTTGGACTCCTGTGTTCAAGGCCCTGGGCAATCAGTGATCAGAGAGATGGTGCTGTCCCTGAGAGCCAGGTTGAGTTTACCATGTTTTAGCTTATGGCAGAGAGATACACATTGTAAAAAATGAGATATCTATAATTTCTATGATAATGACCAACTCATGTTAATATTCAGTTAGTCATTACCAATTAACTGAAAGTGTGTGATTAAGTATTTTCATTTGTAGGACTACTAGCCTGACTTGAGGTAGCTATTTTTCTCATTAAGGCGTATGGTTTCATTAACTTATTAGACACTGGTTGACTCACACCATGAATCCCTTATTTGGACTTCAAGATCAGCAGACCACTATGGTTTCCATCAGTATAATTCAGAATACCAAATTTGCTTCTGAGAACTACCAGAATGGCTTATATTTCCAGAAGCAAAGACGTGTGGGAGGCAGCTGTTCCATAATGGCAGTGTATCTGTTTCTTTGAGCAGTGAATAAACTGCAAATGATGTAGATCCTCCATCTGGGGCAGCAAGGTGGGCTGGAGCAGGTTTTACTCAACACTGAGTCAGCCAGGTCACAGGACAGAATCTGCCTGTTGGAGGGGATGTCCTTATACACTCAAGGCTAGCCTGGTGTTCTAGGCACTCTGAAAACAAGTGTCCATGGACCAGGACTGTTGGCCTTGGCGTGTGTTGGGCTCTCTGTTCAGGGAGTCAGGCAGTCTGTTCAGAGGATCTTTCCCTTGAACTGTTTTCTCCAGAGATTTAAGACAGGACTGGTTGTTCCATAGCTGTATTAATGCATTATGCACTACTTTCTTTTCCTTGCCAAGGCTCCTGCACAGCCAAACATGCAGAGGTGGAGTACGTTATGTACTGAATGTTAGTTTAGGCCTAATATATATATTTTGTAAGGTGTAAATTGTAATCTGTGACACTGATCAAAAAGGTGGCTGTCTTGAGGCACACATCAGATAAAATCATTGCAGCTTAATAAAAACTTATCACCTGTATGCAGTGCAGAAAGCAATTCGCTCTTCTATGAAATGTGAGATACAGAGGCTTTATACTTATTGTAAAGCCAGGCACATTTTCAGCGTATCTTAACAGCAATATGACAGAAATGAAGTAGGCCCAGTGAGGCAAGGTGTATATTTGTAATGGCTGTAACAGTGGGGTACAACAGCTGCAAAAACACTGTGACACAAGGGCTGAAACACAGGTAAGAAACGTGAATTAGTCTGTATTGCATGTGAAGAACCAGGAGAAGGGACCAGAGCATCCCTGAAGGGAGAAGCTACCAGGTATTCCAAGTCTGACTCCTTTAGGTGTTTACTCAAGGAAAGTCATGATGTTGATAAGTGGCTCAGGTAAGATAGCTGACAAACAAGGTTATGGACAGTATTGTATCCATGGCAGTTACCTTTTCCTGACTAATCCAGGACGGCACAAAGCAGACGTAAGCAATGGGATCTTAGAATAATGGTACAGACATGTTCAGTGGGTTACCATCCTGCCAAAAAGATAGATTTAGCCTGTTATTTGTTGGATTAATGTTGGTTGTAAAGGGATTTAACTCAGCTAATGGGCTTTTTTTTCCTTGTTCACCATCATGCAGTAGAATACAGACTGATTGCAGTAATGACTTTCAGCAGCTCCTTGCAGCACTGCAACAAACAATTTAATTTTTAGTACAGTTGGGAGTAGATTTATTTACAGTTCTTATTGCAAAGAAATACAGCACTGGTTCTGCTGTGCACAGATCAGGGAACAGAAGATATCTTTTCTGACCTGACTTGGATTACAGAGCAGCAGATCCACTGAAATGTCGTGTCTCTGACATGCCAAAAATCAAGGCTTGGGCATCTCACAGCAATGTGCATTCCACGTGCTACTCTAGAACCCTTGTCAGTACACTCCCCATTGTAAAAAAAAAAAAAAAAAGACTGAAAAAAAAGGCACTACGCTACCTGAAGTAAGACTGTTGTGAACTTTAACTGCTAAAGGCTTTCCACACACCATTTTCTTAAAGCTGAAATTTATGAAGTTATTAATGCAAATAGTATTCTGACTAATACTTTAGAAATGGCTGAGCATTTGAAATTTATAGGATGTATGTACAGATCATGCTTATTTTGTTTGGGGTTGTATTGTTGGCGTATACTAATTTACATTTAAATTATTATCTGTGTGGAAAGAGAGGGAAGCACGGTATGGTGCTTTCATGTACTGCCTTCAGTTATAAGAGATACAATTTACATGCTGTGCTTGAAAAATCCCCCTCCTGCCCAGGGAGGAAATAGGTCAAACCTGTGCTCAGTTGTTTTTCATCACTTCAGGCAGTTTGTGTGGGGACACCGAAGACGGTGCACAGGAGAAAATAAATGAGATGACACATGAAGCCTGCAATTGTTTAGGATGGTGTATGCTCTATATGTATCTCTGTATGACCCAGCCAAGGCTGGAAGGAAGCTGATCAGTTCATTTTATATTCAGTATTGACAGCAGGAGGGGTTCTTACAGGGAGCAAAGATAATTTGTCCTTTATTTGATGCTCATTTTGGTTGTTAAGAAAACATGCATATGCAATAGAACTGGAGGTATCACACTGCTTGGTGGTGACCCCAGCTGAAAGCAGCATACCTTCAGTCTGCCTAAAGGGATGCCTCAGCAAGGAAATTCTAATATTTTTCCTAAAATATTTGTTGTGAATACAACAGATTCACAGTCGGAGAGTGAGGCTTCTCCTGTGAAACGGCCACGGCTACTGGATGACAGTAATGACAGGCCTGAAGAAACCAGTCGATCCAAACAGAAGAGTAGACGTCGATGCTTCCAGTGCCAAACAAAACTGGAACTAGTACAGCAGGAGCTGGGATCGTGTCGCTGTGGTGAGTACAGTTCAGCAGTAGCATCCGGCTTTCAAATGCAGCCGTGCTCAGATCCGTGTCCCACGTGGAAATACAGAGAGCACTTTGGTTTTTCACCTTGCAAAGATGCTTTAAACAGAAGCTATAGCTTCCACTGGTAGCAAAAAGTTATAATTAGTTGCTGTCTAATTTCCCCTTTAAAACTTTGGCCTTGATGTACTGCCTTGTCTCAAGAGATGCCAGATATTAATGAATTTAGCTTCAGAAGTTCCTGTAAGGCAGGAAGGGCATCATACCCACTTGACAGGAGGAGAAGCACAAAGCACATCAATAAATATGCAAAGATAAGAAGGCTTCTATAGGGTGTAAAGGAGCATAGGTCAGTGTCTGCTTCTGCATGTTATAATTACATTAATATTAAAAACTTAAATCCAAAAACCCCCTCTAACTGAAAATATTTTCATTCTCACACTTAGTTTGTGGGGGAAAACTTATTGTTCACCATACACTTAAAATCATCTAACTTGGCTTTTCTAAAGTTGATGACACTGTTCAGGTAGTTGGATTGAAGACAATAATCCATGCAGACAGCTATTTTGGGGTTTCATATTAAATTCAAATAATCTTTCTGAAACAATAGTTAATGTGACTAGATTCCAAAGGAGGTGCTCTCTCCTTCATGGAACAATTGCGTTCTTAACTGGTTTAAATGTGCTTGTTAGACCCAGTAATAATGCATGTGGTAGTTTTACCTGCTAATTATTCTTTCATATAATCATGTATTGAAGGTTGCATTGAACTTTCTGACAATGCTTGTATTGATACATTTGGAGAAGTTTGTTTCAGTTACTCCATTGTGTCTCAGGCAGGGGATAATTTCCAAAGGATCTGTACAGATGATAGGAGCAATTCATGTTGCACATGTGAAATACAAAATCTTGTGTTAAAACCATTATCTGGAGAGAAGGCATGTCCTTCTGAACAGCAATGTGGAGAGGAAAGGTGGGCTAAAGTAATTACAAAGACAGTTAATCCTATGCTGAATACCAAATGCCAAGTGAAGAGAAGCGATAGAAAGCTGCAAAGATTTTATGTTATGCTTTGTTCTCTCCTTCAGCATCTGTCTGTCTTCAGGCTGTAGAGATTACCGCTGTGTTGGGCTCCTTTGGACATGAGATAGGCTTTGTTTTGATATTGGACCATTGGCACAGAACTAATATACAATATCTGTGAAGCCACCAAACATGAAATCAAAAGCTGTAATGTTGAAATTCTTGTTACGGAAATCATGTGTCAGGATACTTTGAAGTGTCTGGTAACATTTTTATCAAACTGAAGAAATTCAGGGCTATCAATGACACATTTTATAATGGCTCTTTCTGCTCAGCATAGTTGAGGCAGGAATTTCTGCTCTTGGTCTGTTGTTGTCATGTATACAACAACTGACTAAAATAGCAGAATGGTCCCAAATATAGGGAGCAAGAGAGTTTGAATTTTGGGGTGAATTGGATAAACGATTTCTTAACCATTATGTAACATCATTAATCTTTCCTGCATTTCCAATATTCTCCAATATTGGAGAATGCTATGTAAGAGCAATTAAGTTGAAAGCAACTTTTAAAAAGCCCTTTTATTGATCAGTAATATTTTTTAAATTATAAAATAAAACCTGCCTTTTTTTTTTCTGTAAACTGGATTACAGATATATTTGGTTGGTTCCTCTCAAGTTTTCATGAAGTGGTTCCATAATTCATATAAATGTTGTAGGAATTATTCTTTAATTTTCTTCTATTGGTTATATATATAGCTATGGAAATATTTCTGGTAAAGTTCATAAAATGTGTTAATAAAATATGAATGTGAAAAAAATTCTGAATTCCTCAGCAGTAAGTGAGGAGATGAAAATTTGCATTTCTTTATTACATCCTATACAGTTTATAGTTTGTATTATAAACATTTCTGTTCCATACTTTTAATGAGAAAATAGAAGGCAGGAGTCTATTTCCATACAACAGGGCTAAAAAACTGGAAGTCTTTGGTTTCTGTGCAGTTACAATGTTTCATTAGTACTGTGTGCAGTAAGGGTGTGCTATCTGTGTTCTGATGTGGTGTGAATGTGGTCATACCCTGTGCCACTTACATTTAACAGTCAGATTAATAAGAAGCAAGCAAAATGCTACCAGTGAGCAACACAGGGCACCTCACCTTCACATCACCCAAACTGCTTTACCAAAGATCAGCAGCATGTGGCTCTGGTCAGTTTTAAAGATGCTGCCTGAGAAACCATTCTTGCTAGCTTGCCCTGCTGTCTGTAAAATTAGTTTCTTTAGGTCATGAATGACAAGCCCATTCAAAAACCCTGGGAGGAGGTGATGGAAATGCAGTAGAACAGATCTGTGAAAGTCTCATTTGTTTAAAACATTTCCTAAATCCACACGACTGGGTTATCCTTTTCTGTCCTCGTGTGAAGCACAGGTAATGAATGATGTGTGGTCTGGTGAAGGTGATGAGATAGAATCAACTGGTGTAAAATAAGCACGTACACTCTTCAGAAGTAATGGTCAACATAGAACATTGTTTGATCTGAGCTTTGAACCACTGCTATTAAATTCTTGGTGTCTTAATCCTGAACTGAAGAAATGGGAAAAAATGGGGGAAACCCCCCCACGCCCCAGTTTTAAACATTAAGAGAAAATCTGATATCAGGATCAATAAAAAGGCAGACACCATCTTCAGAATGACAAATGTGTGCGTTTGCTTGGATGTAAGGAAAAAGGATTTAAAGCATAAAAATGTTGATCCAAAGCTGTGTCTGAAACAGTCTTGTTAAAATTCAAATGAACTCTACAGACCAACAATTTAATTGTTTGCTGTTGCACATCTTCTTGTCATAATGTTAAAAGTACTGGAAATCATCTTACTTTTTGATGATTTGTCCTGGTGAGTCCTCCAGTGAGATTTTTAGTAGAAAGGAAAAAATATACATACTGAACAATGTTTTAATGTAGACATATCTACAAATGCTGATCCAGTTAACTGGGACTTGTCCAACAAGGCACAGCTTTTTTGGAAAGGAGACAGAGAGAGAGAGGCTGGTGCTTTAGACTGGCTGAGCTCTTTGGGAGGCTGCAGTATTGGCTCTCCTGTCTCCTGTAAGCCCTGTCCAGAGACAGGTGATGCTGCTGAGCTCGTTCCCTTGACACTACATGGGATTTTAGACAGATTTGACAGTGCTGCAGGGCTTTGCTGTAGAGGACAACAGTTCACCACTGAGAAGGGAGTTCCAGCAATTCAAACACAACATTTTTCAGATGTAGAAAGATTTGTTTGTTTTCATACACACATAATCTCAAGATCTTTTTTCATTCTTCTTCCGCTCTGTTCAAGTCACTAACTGCTGACAAGAAATTCACATCTCATAAATAATGCTTAAGAGCCCTTGCTATATAAATTGAATGTGCTATGAATTGTGATGGGCCTTTTTGTAGCATTCTATGCCCGGAGCAGGAAGAACAGAGGATGTCATTTTCATTAATTTCTAATGAGGTGCCAATTAAAGCTAAGGAAGGAACTCAGAAGGGAAGAGTCACAGAGCTCCCCTGAATCCTGTGCCCTGGGGCTGTCAAACGAGTGTGCTGCCAAGCCTCCCCTGAAAGTTCCAGTAAATTACAAACTCATCCAGAGCACACACAAGACAAATTCAGCTTCCCTTTGATCTTCAAAAGAGCAATTTGTAAGACGAGTTCTGAGCCTTTTCACACAGCAAAGTGGGAGAAGTGATAGGAATTGTTAATTGCTGATGCACTTTTCAAGCTCCAGTGAGAAAGAGAAATTTTAAAATGAATTCTCATTTTGAGCTTCTGACAGGATAACCTTTATATCAACACCACTAAAACAAAATCAGCTTCCTGTGTACTGTTTGTAGGTGACAGTAAAAGTAGGCAAGTCCTGCAGACAGCAGTTTGGGCTGGATGGACCTTCTAATAGTTTAGTGCCTTACAATGGGTAATGATTGTATTGAAATAATTTTTATTTAATATTAGATTTAGGAGTCAGTTTTATCATAAACAAATTGCAGGAATCATATTCTTCAAGTTACACTCTGTTACAGCATTTCTGCAAGCAGTCTGAAATCAACAGCCTGTGATCCTTGATCTGAAAAGGAAGTTGTTGTCTCAGTGGTGTCATAACTGGATGGTTACCAGAGAGCTGCTTCAAAACTAGGGGCAGTGAATGTGTGAGTGGAAGTAGCTATAAAACACTGAGTTCTGGAAATGTATTGTAAAAAAGGCAGGTTGATTAGTTGCAAATTACACTATAAATTTCTAGGCCTGCTCTTAATTGCTTGACTAGATGTATATTGCTACTAAATAAAGCTGTGTAGAGTTTTAAAAGACACTGATCTGTAAACTTTTAATCTATAGAAATTATTTGCACAGAAAGCAAAACTTAATTTTATGGAAGAAGCTTACAGTTTTTCACTAAAAAGTAGTTCTGGTACCACTAGGTCTGTAAAGCCAACACGCAGAAGTCTGCAGTGATCTCATTGTTGGAATTGCATGAGAAATATGATTCACTTCTAGTCAGCAGTTAAAGAAAAATGAGTGTAGTGTGCCAGCTCTGCAGCAGCTTTTGTGTAGAACAGTTTGGTGTTTGTAGGCCCCATCCTTCTGGGTGTGTCTGTACCTCAGACTCCACCTGGCTCTTGGCAGTCAGTGGGGTGGCTGAGGTAATGGGCCCTGCAGAGCAAGCCAGGCTTTAGCTTCCAGTAGCAGTGCCATTTGTTTCTGTGTTTCTCAGATAGGAATTGTAATGTTTTTCATGTTCTTGGGCCAGAGGAGGTACTTAAGGAGGACGGGAAGATGTTGAAACCTTCCAGCTTGATCACACTTAAAAAGTAATTGCTCAGTCATGTTGCATTCTGGTCAAACACTCGCTAGCCGGATTTCTTGCCTGTGTGGACAAGAAAACCTAGGCCAGTAAAATTCCAAGAAAAGCTATGTTGTAAGAAGCTACAATTTCATGGAATGTATCTGCCCTAACAGCTGTGCACTTGCTGCTGCTCTTGGGGGAGGCTGCTGTGAGCACTAACCTCAGGCAGAGGTGAAGGCAGAATGTGGTGGTTTGCAATTTTAATTTGTGAGATGTTGGCAAGTACTGATGTTTGTCTGCTTTTTGATTGAAGGGATGCAGTTCACAAATGGCCTCTACAAGCAGTAAGACTGAGCCAGGAAACAAGTCAAACTTTGCAACTCAGCCAGAGAGCCACCCCAGGATGCTGAGCACCTGGAATTGAGGGTGGGGCACATGGCCCACCACACACTGCTCCTTTAGAAGGGCATAAATTTCCTTCCTAGTTGCTGTCCTTATTTTTCCACATCCCTGTTTTTAGTTTAGTTCTGTATATATCAATAATAATCTGTTGAAATTATTTTCTTGGTGTTAACTGTTGGTTTATTTTGTTTTGGTCTAAGCACAGGGATAAGAGGGAGAGAAAAACAGATTCCTGTCAAGCACCAGCAGAAACAGAATACATCCACACAGCAGAGACTGTACTTACAGATAAAATGGCAGCAAGTCTCACTGTCATTGAGTAAGCAAAAAAGTGGAAGAAAAGCAGCTGCAGATTCTTAACTTGGATAACAGAACTGCTGGTGCATAAACACAGGAGATGAAGCACTTGTTTGGATTGTGCCAAAATAAATTTGGAGTGATTTGATTTACACAGTTAATTTAGAAATAATCTTCAGAAAGACAGGAAAAAAGAAACAATTTTGAATAGATAAGATGCTCCATCTTTATAAAAAGTTGTCAAACATGTATTGAAACTAATGTTTCTCTTAAAACTTCGTAAAATATTAAATCATAGTTCCATTTCCACGGAACCTTTTTCTGTGGAGAAGAATTTGTAATGGTGCTGGTAAATTCACTTTCTAGATGGATAAGGTTTATCTGGTACAAGCCAAAATGGCTTCAGGGCATGATTATGTCTTGGTATAACAGATGTATTTCCATTGATTAAGATGAAATATGCACAGTGCTTCTGGAGAGTATGAGTCAGCCAGTTCAGTAAGAAGTATTAAAATAAATCTTATTAGTGACTGGTTATGTACTACAGCTCTGGCAAGTCTTACTGTCAGCCTGTCAGATGTACCACATTCAGTTGTCTTGTGTTGGCTGTTCTCCTAAGGGAGTTGCTCCCAGTTCTTTGGCTTCAGCCATTTCAGGAATGTCCAGCATCTTATCTTATATTGCTGCAAGTACAAACAAAGTCTATTGAAGTTTGAATTTGAACTCAGAGGGGGGTTTTTTGTTTTGTTGTATTTTATGAAGATGTTATTCCAATACTCCAGTTTAATTGATAGGGAATAGGACTTGTTAACTAATATTGGTCTTTCTGACTAATATGTATTCTGAAAGTACTGGAAATTAAGAAGTAGTTGATTAATTGGTGCATCATAGATTCCAAGTGTAGGACCCAGAAAAATGCTTTGGTGTCTAGGTTTCAGAAAAGCTGTCCACAGCTTTATAAGTGTTAATGGAGTTCATGCTCCTTATAATTAGGAATCACGAAATACTGTTTGAAGAGGTTCCAGTATAATTCTCCAGCTTGTTCAATTAACGTGGGTTTCTTACAGGATGTTCTGATTTTGATTTCTTCCATTGTGCTACCAAAAGTTCGGCAGTGTTGATTTAGTAATGTGTATTGAGCCTGTTCCTTACCTTCCTGTAATCCCAGTCAGTCCATGTAATGAAATGGGCTGCTCATCTCTTAAGTCCCCAAGGTCTCCTCAAGTAAAACAAGTTAGGGTGTTCCTTCTAAAAACAAAAAGTGGTTTTATTTTGACATTACTGATGTGATAAGTCCTTTGGTATATAACCTTCTGGGGGTTTTCAAATGGAAACTGCAGTACTGGGTGAAAAATCAGCATTTTGTAGGTGTGCCAAATTAAGTCTCTTCTTCCCTACATACCTGTATTATGGTTACAGAAGAATGAAGTGTGTCCATAAAGTGAAAGTTGATGGAGTTTTTAATTGTCTTGTATGCACAAGAGACACATGGCCTAGTGAACTTGAACATAAAAATCTATCTGAGACTACCTTGTATTTCTTCCAGTACCTTTAGGGAAGTATTTGCTCAGTCTCTGAGTAATTTTTTTCCTTATGACAAAAGGACAGATAAGTCCCCCTAAAAGTGATTCAAACATGTGTGTCCATATGTTAACAAACAGCTGTACACAGAAGTACTAATTCTACTAGTGTTTGATACTTGAAGTAGACACAGAAGGCCCAAAAATATGCCATAATAATCTGACAACTCCTGAAGGAACATTACCAGCTAGTTAACTGACTGTGAGGTAAGGCTGAGGTAGGGAGGAATGTGAATTTTGTTGATGAAAGTCTAAGATATTCATAGGAAGAAGTGGAGAAAGAACATAGCTACAACCGCTGCATCAGAATGGGGAGGAGAAAAAGGATAATTGAAAGGAATTGTCTAAATTTGCTTGAAAAGTAAGGATTCTTTCCAGGGCCTGGAGTATTTTTCCCCTCCAAACTAAATAAAATCTTGTCTTAGAGGAAAATACCTGTGGTCCTAAATTACATAATTCAGTTATAAGAAGGCATTAAAGGTAGGTACCGAGACTTGAGACTACTTGATGTGGATGTTCTAAGGATATTGATGTCCTAAGGAAATGGCATTAAGATCAGCATGTATCAGTTTTCAAAAAAGTAAAAAGAATAGTATTAGTCTGTGTCAGGGCCTTTTAGTATTACGTATTACTGGCCTTGGAGGAAAGGTGCAAGAGCTGAAAAACTGTATCAATGGATATTATAATCACTTATGAGAATTCAGTAAGTTTTTAAAAGTAATATATTTATTTACTGGCTCTTTATACGCATTGAAATGCAAATGCTTACATAGGTGTTCAGAGCTGTTAAACATTCCCGAGTTGCTGAAGTTTTGCAAGTTATAGGCAGAAGCTGTGTATTGGGGTCCTGCCATACTCTGAACAAGCAGGAGCCAGGAATGTTTTGTAAGTCTACACCAAAAAGAAAAAAAAAGGGAAGAGTGGAAGTATACATTGCTCTAAGCATTTGTTTTCCTTTGTGGTGTAAATGGAGCTTCTGAATGGAGCTCTATTTTCCTGTGATTCGAAGAAGAATTACTCTTGATATAGAATGCAAGAGGCTAAAGTAACAGAAGACTTTCATGGAGCAGAAGGTGTAATCTAAGAGACCCTGAACATAAGGTGTAAATAGGGAATGAAACATAAACCACATTTTATTTAGGTTTAAAAGAAGTAGAACTGCTTCTCTCTTGTTTGGCCAGCAAGCCTAGCTGCTGTCAGACTGTAGATCACTAAGGTGCAACCTCTAGGAAGTTACTGAAACCCAGGGCATAAATAATACAACTCAGGAAATATACTGAAAGTCAAACCTGGGATTGTATTCAGCATGTGATGAAGTCAAAATACATGCAGGATCCAGGAGAACTGTTACAATTAATGCAACACATACTGGATGTTAGTACAGACCCTTTCATTATTCATTCCAATTCTTTATTAGTAGCCTTATCTTTCCTGCATTTTCATTGGGCTAAATAAAATTACACACATACATTATTGAATCACTAGGTATTGCTTGCTATTTTAATTAAATTTCTGGGTACACTTCAGCTTTTAATTAAATCCTCAGCTTCTGGGAGAAGTGTATTAGCTCAGGTGGGCTTGGTGTAGAGAATTCTAGAAGTACTAAAGCTCATGCAGCTCTTTTTAGAGTGTTAAATACTGCACAAGTCCCAGCTCTGACCTCAGGAGAGCTCTGTCATCCACCTGCCATTTCTCAGGACACTTTAATTAAGGTTTCACACGACTCAAATCTAGAGAGTCTACACTGCTCAAATCTAAATATGTTGAGTAGGAAACAAATGCCTCTTGATAAGCTGGTATAACCCATGGAAGATCAAATTTTATAGCAGTACTAACATTTGCAATAGTGTAACCTATTAGTATGAGTTACCTCTACTTCATTAGCTGCCTTGGACATTAGGAGGCCTTTTTGACATAATTCTGCTTTTTTACTGTACATTCTGTTCTTTGGATTTATTTTCCCACATACTACAGAATATAACCTTGTGAAACTAGGAATTATTTGGGAGGTGAAGTATTATTTCAGTGTGTTCTTGGGCACGCAAATGTGGCAATGAATATTCTTTTTACAAGTGTAGCAGAGATACTGATTCCTCTTGAATACATCATTGCAAAATCACACAGTTATTCAAATAAGGAAACTTTTCACCTACCTAAAATCTAAACTTTTAATTTTGAACCTTACTTTTCCGTTCCTTAAAAAAAGTTGATCGTTGTTGTTCACTATCTGATACCTCACTTGATGCTATAAGTTGTTGGGAGCAAAATGGTTTCTCCAAAAATTCTCTTGTTAAATTAAAGTTTAACCAGTTTTGGTTGTTTGGGGGTTTTTTCCCTGCCTTTGTGTATCAACAATTGCACAAGCATTTGGTGAAAAATGTTTCTTCCAGTTACATTGACAGATTACATGACAAATTAAAATGCTAATTTCTGGGAAGTTACATCCTTTATCACAGATGAACTGGGACCAGAGCCCAGTTCTGCAGAGATTTCACAAGAGCGGTAACCCAGCAGTTGTGGTGGTTGGAGAGTGAGCCTGTGGTGTCACAGCTGCTGCTTGTGCCTGACTGCTGTGGGTGAAAGCTGAGACCAAAAACCAGGGACAGTGTATAAGGTCAGAAGGGGAGCCTACAGATGCCATTGCCACCACTCTGTAAGTCAGTGACCTCTGAGATGTGAAGCAGTTTAGAAGTGAGTATTGATTGCATGCTGTGTCTGTGGGAGTAATCCTGGACCTGAATTGCTCTGATAGTCTGTGCCCAGTAGATAATAGCCTTAACTTACAAATCTATTGTGGGTGAAGAAGTTGTGATGCAGAAGTGTTTACTCTCAAATGCATGAGTTCTGTATAGCAAGAAAAATATCTGGTCCAAATCAAATGATTTAACCACCATCTTCTGGTACATGACGGAACTGAGGCACAATCCTGCAGTACTCAGTCAGTCAGACCTGACCCATAGCAAACATTTGTTAATGGCAGCTTATTATCACAAAGTAGATGTGCTGTATTTATGACTTTGATTCATTAGGGATTCTTTGAAATTCAGAAATATTTTCCTGAAAATCTCAGCTCTGTTCCTAAACATTTTCCCTTTAGTTAGTGTTCACTGTAGTTAGTGTTCACTACAGCAAAAGTAAGAATTGAGTCTAGACGAGTGCCATATCTTCAGTTTCCCCAACTCCAAATAAAATGTTTTCAAAGAAACAGGAGGAAACTTTGACTTGTTCTTCTTAGTTCCAAAGATAAGGAATAGAATAGTGTCTTGTGTAGAACCTCCTTAAGAACTGTTGATCAAAAAAATTCCCTAAAATTCAGCACATGCTCTGTCCTCAAGTGATATGAATTTTCTGTTCGTGTCACATTCAATGTAGGAAAAAATAGTTTGACATCTTTCTGTGCAAGTAGTGAGATAAATGGGAAAGTGTATTTGAAATTAGCATGAATTGGGATAAAAGGTAGTTTGTTTCGAGGGGCTCCACAGTGCCAAACTGCATCTCTTGTGTGCTCCCTAGAGCAGCTTCCCAGGCTTACGATCTTAAAGAAAATAGACAGAAAACAACTTTGAAACACAGATTATATATTGAGCAAACTTGGAAATAGAAAGTCTTTTCCTTGCAGTTGAAAGAATCTTTTACCATATCTGTCCAGTGGCTGTTACAGTATTAAGATTATGTCTTCTGTCTTTGGTATGCAACTTCTTCCGTTCACTTCTTGGGCAGTCCTTTCCACAAATGCTTTTTCTGTCTCTAATGCAGATACATACACATTGTTTTACCCTCTTTATGGCAGACAGCAAAATAGAGGAAGAAGGAAAAAAAATTCTTTGTCCTTTCTTTTCTCCTAAGCATAAAACCAGTAGTAGAAATACAAAATGAATCCGTAGCATCTCATGAGCACTCTTATGTAGCACCAGAGAAATCACAGAGCTGTATGCTTCCAGCATGAAACCTGAGATTATCACTGACTGAGAGCAGGATGGAAGTCCCAGGGTGCCCATCCAGTCCCAGGGACAGATTGGCAGAGTAAAAGAAACATTCTAAGATGTCTTACACCACCTCTTTCCTTTTCCTCTCTTTGATTCAGCAGTTGATCATTTTAGTAGTCATAAGTATCAACGTAAGTCATAAGTATGAAGAAGAAAATACTGAACACTAAGTTGCAGTGATCATAGCAAATGGTTAAAAAAATAAGTTACTAGGAAAAGTACACTTCATCCTACTGTATGTTTTGTGAAACTTTTGCAGCTGTGCTGTTTGTGAAGATTCATGGAACTGAAAAGCCTTGAGAGGGCAGTGCTTAAGACAATGTGAATTGATATATAGAGACTTTTAACTTTGAGCACCTAGGGGTTAACAGTCCCCATCCACTCAGTTTGGAGGAAATGATAGAAAGGACTGCCTCAATTTCGTGGAGTTTTAATAAATACATCTATTTAGTTAAAAAGCCTCATCATGCTGTGGCTTGCTCATCTGTCCCCCTGGAAATGAATGACAGATTCCCAACCAAGTTATTCTGAGGTACTTATCACTTCATCAAAGTCCATGTCAACTTGCAAAGCTGGGAAAGAGAAACAGAAGAGTTTAGTTCACTTATTTCCAAAACCTTGTTGTTTAGCTTGGTGGGATTTGGTTTGGTTTTACAGAAAATGTCAGTAAAACTGAAATTTCCTTAAGTTGTGTAATGAAAGCTGACAATGTTAGTGCAGAGCATTGCCACAGAAGAGAGAGGAGAGATAATTAGAGTATATGCAAGAATGGAGCTGTCTAAAAGACAATAATACCAGATACAGCAGACTAGAATATATTTATATTGCCTACCGCAGTGCATACGAGCTGCACTGGAAGCTTTGCCTGGCTGGACTATTGTGCACATTCCTGTCTTTCCATTCCTTGTGTTCTTGCTCAGCAACCTCCAGAACATAGGGAAGCAAGCTGGATCATACTGCAGTTCTCAGGTACTGAGGCCATTAGGATCTTGCTTTGTATCTCCGTAGCTGCTTATTCTACTCTTCCATTCATTTCTTACCCACTTTGTGTCTTTAAAAAAACAAAAACTACTTCCTTCCCACACTTACTTATAAATAGTTTTATTGTTAGTGTAATCTGCAACACATTAAATCATCTTTCCGGTTGGAAGGGGTAAGGGGGGAGATGCATAAATGTTGTTTTGGGGGTGAATGGTGTGCAGTTGTTCTGAACAGTGCAGTAGCATAAGCTGATCTCTACTGGCTCATCTGTGTGGTTTGGCTGTGCTGTGTGATAGCCTGCAGATATGTTCATTGTTTTAAAGAGATGTTAAAATCTCTTCTTGAACAGAAATCTGCTTGTAGACTCATGCAATACCTTGTTAGATAATACATCTTTGGTGTAGTTAGTTTACTTCTAACCTTTGGTAGAGAATTTTCGCAGTATCTTCAAGTCTTAAGTCACAAGGTATTTTAAAATTCTGTTTGAACATCTGTTGATTAGAATTTCAAATTTGCAAGAGAAGTAAAATATCTTGTGAAGAATGTGAAGTCAAAGCACACAGCACAGAATTCTGCACAGGATTATGTCTGTGTCATTACTAGGAATACTTTTGAATGGGCTTTGTATAGGGCTCTATACAAACACAGATTGTTTATTAAATTTGGTAATGGTGTAAGTAAGAAGTTCTGAACTTCTGCCTGTTGATTTGGGAATGAAAATGATAAATACCGATCCTGGTGGGCAGGTAAGATAATTTTTAAGTATCAGAAGCTCAGGGTTTTATGGTAATGTTGACTTCACTTTCTTTTACCTACCAGTGGGAGTTTCTTTGAACGTATCAAAAGGGGTCACTGTAGTATAGAAGGCTAAACCTTCAGAGCAGTTGGTGCCTGCAATGAAAGCATAAATGTCTAGAGTGAACAATTAAGATGATTGATGGTACTTGGTAATGAAGGGCTTTGCCTTTCCATGTCAGCAGTGATACTTGAATGGCTCAGCTTTCAGAAACTCAAAAATGTACCAGGGCTCTTGAGTGTAGCAATGAAGAAAAGGCAGTTGTTTTTTGTCACCCACACACAGCGTACTGTAGGTCTGTGATACTCTCTGGTCTGGAATATGGAAGCCTATTCTGTTTTCTGTTCTCTCCAAATCCCTTTCCCATCAGGTTCCTCAGGTGCTGGTGTGTGCAGTCTTGGGCTTCCTTTGAGTGACTCCTCTGTAAGGCAGGGATGGTGCTCTGCTTTATGGCTTTAGCCATTTTTGCTCTGGTGATGAAATGGACGTCAATTTTTTTATGATGTAATGTGTAGAAGTTTCTGTGGTGCTCAGAGGAGCTCTCATGTTTTGAGGCAGTACATAATGTTTTTCCAAGATGTTTGCATTAGAGACCTGAGGAGTGGGTGATTCACAGTTTACTTCTAACATCAGAAAACAATTGCAGTGCTGTGAGATGTATTATTACATTTACTAGATTGAAATCTTCTGAGCTGGGAGTGGCAGTCTGACATGTTTTAGGTTGATGACTTGGGCAAATGAACTGCAGTTGGCAGATGGATTCCCTTTTGCAATGCTCTTTACACTAGTAGAAAAGTTACTTATTTTGTCTTCTAGTTATAGTGTGCTAAAGAAGTATTTCTGCAGTAAATTCCTTTAAGAGACACAATCTGTATTTGATACCATCCCATAATGAGCTTAACAGCATATACACTGCAGGAGTTCATTTATCTAACTTACTTTCTAACTGTAAAAACAGAGTTCTCAGGAGAAAAGGTTTCACCTCTAAATATGGATTGGCATTAAGGATCAAAATGCAGATACATCTATTGGCCTTCTGCCCCAGCACACACAAGTCAGTAATGGAACTGCTGGAAAATCTGATCGCCTTGATGCGACATCAGGCACTTGTGCACATGCAGACCACAGAATGTCCATTCTGATTTTCAAACCACTGAAGAAGCAAGGAGTGAATACAGCAGTAATAACTTAATTGAATATACCCACTCTGAACTAATGAAAAAATGTTCAGAACTGCTGTCACTCAATTAGTTGCTGAATAACAGTGTTTTAAAGGCCTTTAAATTTTAAATAAAACCTACAAAAATACAAGTTCCAATCTTTAAAGTGACTTAAGCATTTGTAGCAATGAGACTAAAGATCTGAATTCTCTATTTGGAAGTGGAGCTTCCAGGAGATCTGCATTGCTAATTCAACCAGAATATGCCCCCTTCCATGAATCAGCCAATGTATGCAGAACTATTTTCGTAACATTCAAAATGAGCCTGGGTATTCTTTCATTAGATACTATCTGTTCTAATTAGCAGTACATATTTAAATATATATATATACATATATTAATAACAGGTTTAGATCATTTAGTTGCTGAAATTAGACATACTATTCCCATACTCTGGGAAAAATGAAAATCACCTGCCATTCTTTTGTGGACAGTTACTGAAACTTTTTTCAAGAATGCATTAAAAATTCTTGATGAACAGAAAAAAATAAATAATGTGTCATGTGGAATAAATAGAGCATACAGTACAGATTTTCCTGTGTGAAAACAGGTGCTCTATAAAGAAATAAAAGATGTTCAAAAATGAAATAAAGATTGGGCAAAGCACAGGGTAGATTGTATTAGGGGTGGCAGGGTAGAAAAAACATCATGAAGCTGTGCTGGTCTGCACGAGGCTTTGTAGAAGGGGAAGAGATGGGCAATTGAAAGGTCACGCTCTAAAGTGAGAAATCATGTGGCATATGTACTTCCTTACTAGATTTACAGAATTGTCTTGGGGGTCTTGGGGAAGCAGTGCAGAAGATTGCATACATTTTCAATACCTCTTTTCAGTAACATTAGATGGCATTTTTACATATGCTTGTTAAACATTTGGAAAGGATCTGTAAAACTGCCAGGATTTAAAACCAGCTTTTATTGAGAAGGGACTGAGACATCTCCTGCCTAGTCCATATCTTCGTGGTATCTTGCATCTTTTTCTTAGACATTCATTGCAGATAAGATGGTGAACTTGATTTTTGAGCTCATCCAGGTAGGTATTTGTGATTCTTGTACCTGCAGTGGACATTGGTTCAGCAATTTGATATCTTATTTCAAGAAATAAGGGAAGCTTTCAGACCTTGCTTTCTGTGAGAGAGAACTGAGTGAAATGCCTGTTCAGTATTGGCACTATAGTCCATGGATATTTTCATTTTAACAATCAGATCTTGAATTTTTGGCACCTTGGGAAAGGTATTTGTCACATTTGAGTGTGGTATGACCCAGACTGAGATTGAAGTGGAGGCAATGATCACAAGGTGTGAGATGCATATCAATTCAATCTGCATGCTTCCATCCATATTTCTGAACTGTACATACCAATACAGAAAACTTATCTTTTTGGCTTGGTTCCTAGAACTGGGTTTCAAAGCCAGACACAGTTAATAGGCATGTCTTTTCATAGCCTGGTGCTACTGAAGCAAAGAACAAAGATAAATCAATGTTTCTTCATTTTTTAAAAACAATTCCATGTATGACACTTTTCCCCTCTTTGTTTTCTTAACAATCACTCTAATATAAAGGTAGCAAATTGTTCTCTCCTGCAAATGATGTTTTATAGTCCAGGAACTTAAATTACTTCAAACACATATTCTCATATATTGTGTGTGTATATATGCACAAAACACTCTCCCAATCATTCACTCACTCATTTTTATCCTTTCCATCTCTCAAATATTATAATTTTGTGGGTTTAATATCTTTTGAGCATTTGAAGCGCAGCAGCAATGTAAAGCATTCAAGTAAGAGGCAGAGTGTTACTCTTTGCACCATCAGGCAGGAAAAATATCCCAGCACAGGCAATATTGCATGAACCATACTTGGTTTCCTATACAGTGGACTGGTGAGCCCTGTAACTGTGTGACTTTCCCCTCCTATAGCATCTACTGCTATTTAACATCCATTTTAGAGGTGGGAAATTTGAGGCAGTTTCTTTACTGTTACAAAGTGTTAGGGACAAAGAAGAAAAAAGCTGATTTCCTTCGTAGACTAGAAAGTGGTGGGTATGACAGATGCCCTCCTCACCTGCAGGGAAAAGTATTGGCATGTTTCTAAGTCACGTGCTCCCTGGAAAGCTGAGTAACATCCAGGAGCTTTAGACAAAGAGACAATAACCTCATCTTCTCAGCTACAGAGCAAAGTGATGTGGCATGACATGTCCCTGTGTCAAATGCCTGTTCCCCCCTGTGGTTAGTGTCAGAATGCTTCATGGGGAGAAGCTTCTGAAGACCGGGATAGTGAAGGAACAGTGAACTCTCCTGCCATCACTGCTGACGTTGGCAGTGAGGAGGAAGAAAGGTGCTTAAATGTAACAGTTCTGACTTGAAAATCTGCTTGGGAACTCTCCCTAGAGTACCATAGGCACGAGTTTCAGAAAGGACAACAAAGTCCATTCAAAAGTAGGAAATATTTCAGCAAAGGTGATTAAAACCCATAAGCATTAGCTTTGCGCTAGCTAGACATACGTAGCCTATATGATTTGGAGGTTTCCTGTATAAGATGAGAGGATGGCAAAAAAAACCCCACAAACCTCATATGACTTGAGCTTTGGTAATGTGTTGATAAATTCTCAACAAAAGGCAGTAAATGATCAAATATTCATTACCCTGTAAGAAAATAAGTAAGAAAGCTTTAAAGTGGCACGAATTTTTGAGAACTGAGTAATCCCCCAGTAGATGAGGTTCTTCACTTGTGGTTCAGGTGAGATGCCACCTCTGTAAGCAGTCCCTGACTGTGTCTCTTGTCTCCCCTGGCAGGTTACGTGTTCTGCATGTTGCACCGCCTGCCCGAACAGCACGACTGCACGTTCGACCACATGGGCCGCGGGCGCGAGGAGGCCATCATGAAAATGGTGAAACTGGATCGCAAAGTAGGGAGATCTTGCCAACGCATTGGCGAAGGATGTTCCTGAGTGCAAGACTGCAACCAAATGCTGTTCTCTTAGTTCACTAATGTTAGCCTTATTTAGGACAAAGTCAGCCAGACACCTTGTACTAGGCAAGTTTCAGACTACAGCCAATCAGTTTCCTTTCTTTAGCCAACCGTCCTGGTACTGTAGTTTAGGGATTGATGGTGGTTGAAATCTATCTCTGGCTGGTTACTAAGGTGCCTGCTAGCCACCGTATAAAAATAAAACATGAAGAAATATTATTTTTGAGTATGGCTAGTGGATTTAAACAAAGCAAGAAAAATCCAAAGGCTTCTGTTATTGCTGGAGTCACTCTAAAAGCCTTATGCTGGAAACATTCCAGCTGCAGAGTTAAAACAAATAGTTGTATAGAAGCTGGTGTAAAAGTTTGCTATGCACATGGCTTTTGGACAAACTGTTTAATGTGCAGCCTTTCACCTCTTCACTGCTACTGAATCCTGAGGAGGTGAAATACTACTTGGAGCAGCAACTGCAGCTGCTTAAGCCCAGAAGACCTGACTGGTCACTCGTGCCTTCATCGCGTGTGGCTTTTGAGTTAGGCAGTGTCACCAGCATCAGGGATTCTGTTGGGGTAGGAACACCTTTCCGGTTCTTCCCAGGAAGCCAAAAAGAAAGGGGGACAGAGATTCTTATGAAAAATTTTTATATGTATCTTACTATAAAGAACCTATCAGGGTTATTTTTTTTTCTTTTTTTTTTTTTCCTTTCTTCTCTGTTAAATTATGATCTCTCTTTAAAGCCAACTCCATCCTGGAGCAGTAAATGGTGCATAACTTTTTACATGGCATCCACAGAGATTCTACGGGTTGTGTGAACAGATTCCACATACCTTGAGCAGTGCAGCCATTCCCACTGGCTGAAACCTGATTGGCTCTTGTTTGCCTTTTGCTAAGTGCAGGTATCTGATAATTGATCAAATAAGGCTAATTCACAGCACAGTAGCCATGGCTGGATTCTACAGACTGACTTTCTGTAGCTAGACTTACATATTGGGGAAAAAAGGACATTTTGTAGCAAACGGAATTCAGTAACAGTATTGGGGAACAACCTGTAAAACAAACACCCTTTGTCAGAATGAGTTCGTGTTCTCACGTTCAGAGTGTCAATGAGATAATCAAAGGGGCTCCACCAGCCCTCCTTCTATGCAGCTGAACACGCCCAGGAGAATCCCTGCCCACAAAGTGAGTATAGCAAGTGGATGTGAAAAGCATTACCTGGATAGAACGTTCTGGATCTGGTTAGAGCCGTGGTTCTGTGTTACTGTGTGTCACGCTGAGCTGAGCCCAACCGCACCAGCTTTGCCACTGGAAACACGAAAGCAAACCTAACCGGGCTGTCTCCTGCTGCACACGGGGCTTATGCAGGTAACAGTGATTCACACCGATGTCGCCCAGCCTAATCCTGAATGAGTTTAACTTCTCAGTTGATTAGTAAGCTGTTAACAAGTGGGTAAATTTGTAAGAAAACCTGAGGAAGGGAACAACTTTGTCTCCTCTTCAAATACTGGGCAGATCTGAAACATTGGGGGTGAAGTAACCTGTCTTTTGGAAAACCCCAGCTTGCATGTGTGAGTCATCCTCCATTCTACTTGTTACAGGTAATTAACTCCTTATAGGCCAAATTATACTGTTACTTTGGTAGCCAGTTAGGAACATTTAACAATGAGACAACTAATTAAAAAAAAGAATACATATATNTCAGCATCTGACTGTATTAGCATTAACCATGAAGCAAATCAGAAGTGTCCCATCATTATAAATGCAAGCTGTCTGGAAGGCAAGCTGTTTTTTTTTCCCTTGTTCTTATACAAGAATATGAACCAGCAGCAGAAGTTTCTGTAATGGGCTGCATTTTCAGGAAGTGGTCCTGGTGAGAGGGACTATCCAAGGATATTATTTACATTTGCTGTGAGGAGTTTAAAAAAACCATGGATTTTGGCGGCTGCTGTGATACGCACTTTCTTTTCCTACAAAATCCTATCCTAGCATTTGATGGGCATTCTGATTGATACACAAGACTTTTCTGCATTAATACTGAAGATGCTATTTTTTTCCTCCTTAATATTCTCTTTAATCTCGTTACAAGTGCACAGACGGTTTCAAGGTGGCTCTTGAGAGGACACTACTTAAAGTTCATGTGAATTATGGACAATGTTCACTTTAAACAAAAAGTTGGGGAGGGGGTTGTTCCTTTGCAGTATCTGTTCTGTGAAGTTTGTTAAACGTAAAGAAAGCTTAAGTTCTTGTATCTTAAAAGAAGATCTTATTTAACCCTTTTGTGTTCTAGATTTACTTACACATGTAGCCTAGAGCTCAGTTTTAGTTTAACATTGTGAAAATATTAAAAGAATCTTGTAACTTTATTCTTTTTCCTCATGCTAAAAAAAATTAAACCAATCAGATTGAAGTTTGAAGTCCTTTCTGCCTATTCCAACAGGTCCTGGTATTTTGCACCATTTCTACTGTAAATTCACGTAAGAAATAAGAACGGGAAAAAGACCAAGGTTAGGTTAGTAACTTCAAGCTGAATTTGCAAGTGGTGAAGGGTGGACAGGATTTTCTGCAGGTTTGGAAGGGAAGGATAGTATTTCTGCTGGGTTTGAATTGAGGGATTTATTTTGTAAGCAAATCTCCTGTAGCCAGTTTGGTCCATTTAACTTTGAGGTTAGATACAGTAATCAGAGGATAAGTTGTGTATACTCTTCAAGTCAAATGCATACTGTACACTGTATTACTGGCATTAAAATGTCCTAAATGTTCTTTCATGCACTTTGACAGCTTCACCTAGAGTAGCTGTATTCCAAATCAGAATGGGCTATATTCATAATGGATAAACAGAGGAATAACTATGGTTTCTTAATCATTTAGATGCTAAAACCACAAGGCTAATTTAAAAACCCCACAATTTACTGTATTAGGAGGAGAATGTAAAACTAATAATTTTTTTAAAAAATTGAAAATAATTTGGAATTGAAATTGGACCTGATTAATGGATCATATACACCCATTTTTTCCCCTCAAATTCTTATGGTACTTTAAATTATAAAACTGCATGATTCTTGAACAAGATGGCTGTGTTCTAGTAAAGGTAAGTTACATAAAACATCTCTGCCTTTTCATCCAGTTTCAAACCCATGTCTAGGTATGAGCCAGGAGTTCTAGGAAAAATAAGAATTGCCTGGGAATGTTGCTGTGTACCTGTTCTGTTTCAAAGCAGCTCCGTGTCTTGACTGAGGGGCAGCACATCTGTAACGTGAGGTACCTGAGAACATGAACTGCTCTTCGGTAGTGCACAGGAAACACCCTGAAAAGAGTCCTGGTGCAATTCCAGCAAGCCAGAAGTTATATTAGCTGCTTTTATCAACTCAATGGCAGGTGATAAATACATTCAAAACTTAAATTTTGCATGACTTTTCTTTTGGACAAATTGTAATCCCCTGGCCTAGTGAATACAATGTCCTTTTTGTATTTGGCTTTGTACTCACTGTGGTGTTCAGTTCATTCTGTAATCAGCAGTTCCTTCTGTGATTATGCTACATCTTAGATATAACTCTCTAGGAGATAAAATAACTTTTTTTTTTTTTAATCTTACAATGATTATTTCAGTACAAAGACTCACCAGGGAGGAAAACTGATATTAACTGATATTAACTGTGTCGTTAAGATACAGATTTTATAATGGACTCCAAGAAGTGCAATACCTGACAGCACCTGTCCTCACAGTCGATGTGTAGACAGTGAAGTGCCCTGACAAATTGTAGTAGCATTCTCTTTGTTGTATTGTAGTTACTGATATTGTCCATCATCAGAGGAACAGCCAAGAGAAGGTCTAAGCAAAGTAATCCCTTAATGTAACAATGAGCTTGTAGCCGGTTCACACTGGAAATAAATTCATATTCTTCGGGAAACTTTTATGCGCAGAAAACCATTTAAGTTTTAAGACATTTAAGACTGCACTTTTTAAAATGAACTATATCCATTGGCACCAGATGTTGATCTCATTACTCAAATACATGATTAGAATGCTGCATAAAGAACAAAAATAATACATGTGGTTCAACACAAAGCCTGTGGTGGCAGGAGCTGCTGTGTAAGGATGTAGTTTTAGTATAAACAGTTCATAAGTTTATGGTTAGTTAAGGCTGCGTCTGCACATACTTTACTACAAAAGGATCACAGTGAAAGAAAAGTGCATAAGATTAAACTGTAAAAGATTCACAAGTATTTCCAGTGCACATTTTACATGGTGAACTGGTGCAATAATGGGCTTTATTTCTCACTAGTACAGCTGTTTTGGGAGAACAAATGTCACTGCTGCTGGAAAGAGCCACTCTTAAATAATGGTCCTGAAATACATCAGTGAGAAGGACTCTTCCTCATCTTCATTAATTTTTCCTTTTTGTTGAAGCAGTCAGCATGTGCAGCTGGGCATTTGAAAGTAGTTCTGCTTGAATGTTCCTCTTTTTGGCTTTTCAGTATTCCCCACCAAAAAAAAATAGTATCAACTTTGTTGTTCTTGCAAGTCCCTGCATGTGATTTCAAGCAGATTAAAATACAGGTGTTGGTCTACAGAAGTGATGACCTCCTTTATTTTACTGCAGTGGCAGCCTATTTCTTCAGTTAACTGAAACATAACGCAAACATGAATCACCTGTTCTGGACTTTGGGCTGTAGGATTTTTGAACTTTAGTTCTATGATTCTGTTCACAAACATCTTCCCATAAACCCTGCATGCTTCATCTTCCACTCTGAAGTTGATTAAGGGCATAAGGCATGAAAACAGGAGGCAGAGGATGGCAAAGTGACAAATGCTTAGTGATCACATCCACCTTTCTCTTCAAGTCAGATTGGATCATAGAAAAGGAAGGAGGCAGGTAATTACTTGCCAAACAGCACCACCTTTTTTCACTTGGTACTACAGAAAACCATTTTGCTTTATCTTTGTGACTTTACCCATGTAGAGTTTGTCTGAGTCAATTCTGCAACAGATGTTACATGCAAAGAAATGAAAAGGCACTATCATAATAGGAAAGCATTTTTGAAGGATTATTTAGTAATAACTACATATTTTGCTACTGGACCTTCCTATTTTACAATATGTTGCTGTTTTCTTTGGAAGAAAAACAAGCAGAACTTTGTAAGACTAACTGTAAATTATTTCAAATTCAATACATTCATCTGAAGCATCAGGAAGAGATTACTGAAATTATGTATAGTTTTTAAAGATGATGGCTGCATCCTCTAACAAAAGGATTTTGTTCTTCACATAGTAGCAAGTGTTGATGGCAATGGTTTAACCATAAGCAGAATGTTCCTTTCTGCTAGGTTTGTGCAAAGCCAGTTACACGCAGTAGGATGCTGTGCATTAATAACTTGTAGCACGGTGCAGTGACTGTGTAAGTAATGAGAATAAAATTATAGAGACCTACTCCTGTCTGTGGCTCTCCCTTCACACGAAAGGACAGGTAGCACCCACTGTTTCCTTGTTGTTTAGTCCCCTTTATTCTCTTCTGAGTTGCAGAAGACACTTTCCTTGCCTCTACCAGCATGCTCAAGCAGGGTGGAAAACCAAATTCTAACTAAAGTTTTTTTAGGGAAAAAAAAAAGTTGACATCTCTGAAGGAAAAGTATTGAAGTCATCCTCCATATCAGAGATGAAATTCCAGAAGGAGATCTCCTTAGGGTTCTTGGAAGGAACACTTGAAAATTTGGGGGTGTCTTTATCTTTGTAGATGGTTTAGGATCTCTTTGAAGCAAAGAGCTAATCCTAATAAAATCCTAAAAAATAAAGAAAAGCACAGCATTGTATCTTCCTTTGAAAGGAGCCTGCATGATCAGCACTGCTGCTTTAAAGGCAGCTCAATGAAAGGGTCATTGTTGACTCCTGAAACGCTCAGTCTCATCTCTCTGCTTTTCAAAGGAACACATAAATGCAAGACTCTCAGAGGCGGGAGGGAAGCGTGTGAGCTAAATTCATTCTTCATTCTAGCAATAATTTGTCTTCTTCCCCCCACCTCCTCCTTCTGCAGTGTTTATACTACAATTGCTTTAGATTCCTGGAAGTTTCAACTACACCAGTTTCTGGAGAAGTCTTTTAACATGCTGTATTTAGCAGCAGCATGAGGAAGATGATGAACTCCAGTAGGTTAAAATGAAAATTAATCACTGTTGGCCAGGAAAACTCTTGTCCACACTAGAGTGTTAAAAGGATGGAAATGTTTTAGCTCATCCTCCTGTATCAGCTTTGCATCAATCCTTCTCATTTGGGTAGTCAGTCATGTGCACAGCAGCCAGAGCTGTGACCTTTGTCCTGTCTGCAAGCAGGCTTTGCCCTTTGTTACACAGACCCACCTCGATATTTCTGTAAATGGAAATGCTCACCAGGTAAGCAGCAGTTAGTTACAAATTCTACAGCTATACACCTATTTTTAAAGTCACTCTGTATACACCTTGTTTTCTCCTTTTGGTTGCTTGGTCTCAGGTCTTGTCAAAAAGAACAGTTCCATATGTAGTTCCTGTACATGGACCTATATACACTGGAATCTTCTGGGACATCAGATGGCTGTAGCAGAATGATGCTGCTGGAATAAGCCAGCTTTCACTTCCTGCACACCCACATGTGTATGATCAGTCCTTCTGTAGATTGTCTTCCGGGGAGATGTAGCTTGTCCCCATATCTCAATTTATTAGGAGCTGTAGCTAAATTATTGTCAACTGCTATAGACTTGGTCCTGGAACCACCATGTTCATTTGCAATTCCGCTGAAAACACTCTCCTCAAGCAGGTGGGAGGTTTGAGTGACAGCCAGCAGTTCTGACGGAGTTTTCTCCATAGTGTGTGTCCCAGTGTCCCGGGGCACAGAGCTCTGAGGGATGATGGGAGTGTGCATGTGTGCAGGATCAGTAAGGTGATGCTGTTGTATTCCATCTGCCACCTTCACAGAAATACTTTGCCTCTGAGGCAGCAACTCCTGCTAAATTAGTGGAAGCAGGTAAGTATGTGCTATTTGAAACTTGCCATCCAATAAATATCTATCAGCCTGTTTCAGCACCCCTGCCAGCCTTCATTTCTTTATTTGCTGTGATTTCCATAAGCTTTTCTCCGTCATCCCTTTTGCAAATAATCCCTCATCGACTACGATGCCCACTCCTACATCAAATTGTCACGTTCAGAGACAGAGTCTGTGTGAAGACAACAGGAGAGCTGATCACATATCTAAAGGTGCTGGGGCTTGTATTGCCGTCTGTAAAGAAAACATTAATTTTTAAAATGTTGAGTGACTGCTGCTGTTTAGTGTATGAAACTCCTAGAGCTGTTTTAATACACTGTAGCAAATAACATTGAGGCTGTGTTCTACTTCCAATTGAACTCCCTTCTTCCTTGCTCTTAACTCTGGACTTTCTCCATCTAAGGAACCTTACACTATACTGCAGCCACTGGAGATACACAGGCAGTGTTTATTAGCACCTCTGCAAGTACCAAATACCCATCCAGATCGAGAACAAAAAATTGTCTCTTTGTTCTGCTTCAGTTCTTTCTTCCTCTTGTTAACCCAATATTGTTATTCTGGGTATAAAATATAAAGCTATCACTCATTTGCCAAGTAATGCTAAACGTTTATCAATCACAGTAATGCTAAATGTTTATCAATCACAGTGATTGGTTTAAGATTTTTAGCATGTGGTTGATACTGTGGGCTTTTTTGGTTTCTTTACACCACGCTTCATGAAGACAGTGTTAACTCAAGAGTTAACTACTGAAACAGGCAGATCTGACTGACATAGAAACCACGCGTCAGGCAGACACAAGTCAAGACTTCCTAACATGAATCAGAAGCAGTTCCTTGCCTTTGCTGTTCTCCCTGTGGAGAATAAGGGTAAAGCCAACTCAGCTGCCTCAGCTGCACAGCCTGTGCCAGTCATCTCCTGGCTCTATGCCATGCCCCAGGCCCTGAAGGATCTCAGGAGTCATGGAACCATCATCCACGAGTCCCTGAAGGCAATCAAGCTGTACATTGTTCCTCCTCTTTCTAAACATGTTTGTTCTGCAAAACAATAAAATTGTTTATGAACAGATGTGATGTATTAAACAAGACAATGCTGACCTGTGATTGAATTGTGCATTCCGGGGTGGCTTCTCTTAGCAGCCTCTGGCTGGTAGCAGTAAGGTGGGTAAGGAACTTCAACAAGCCTATGGAACTTAAATCACTCCACAGGAACTGAAACAAATGCTAGGCCTTATGCAGTCTGCATACATCCAGCAAGACAGAAGGATTAATGCTTTTATTTCACACCAGCCCTGATTCAGTCACTTAACACCAACACAGATCAGCTTCCCTCAGCCAACATTCAGCATCTTTCTAGAGAAAAGGCAAGGAGGATCAATCATTTTCAGAGCAGTTCGCAGATAAAACGTATCAGAGTTAAATATCTACTATAAGGATTACACAGTTTTGTGTAAAGCGTACCAAAACAGAATTCTAATACTGCAATGCATTTCAAATACAACACTACATTTCTGATTTCTCAGAAAGCTCCATGGGAACCAAGATTGGGGCATTAAGAGCAGAAAAAAACAAAAAGCAATAGGCTTCCCACACCATATAATTCTTCACGGTAAGACCCTTGCTGTTCTTACTGTTTATGGATTTTTTGGTGTAATTTTCTGTTTGAGAGAGCTTAACGGTGAACTACAGTTTGTGGATACTGTGTAATTCCACTGCTAGATAACTGCTACTCCAAAGTGTGTGAGAAGAATGAAAGCATTAAGTCTTAGAATGTCTTGTTTTTATCCTTTGTTTTCAGGCACAAAGCTAAGGGGTTGATCCCCTAAATATAGAAAAAACAGGCAAATTTAAAGTAGCAAATTTTCTCAAGGAGCCTGTGTAAACTTTCTGCATAGATTTCATCAGCATGTTAATTGAGAGCTGCCAGGTAAACAGTCTTCAGTTTAAAAAAAGCCTCAGTGATAAAGTGACTCGCTCACTCCAGCCAGAGGCACATTCTTCATGCCATGCTTCTTTTCCATACGAATTATCCATGACTACTGGGGCCCTGCCTGTGCCAGCACAGCCACACAAATATACAAGCTTTGCACACCAACTCTCACAGTCCACAAAGGCAGCTGAACTTCAAAGGTTTGCAACAGATAATGGGTTTACACAATGCTGCTCTAACCATCTTTTGTTTTACTTCTCTGCTGGCACACAGGTCTTATGGAGAAGCGTAATAAATGCCTTTGTCTTGTGAGGTGCCAAGCCAGCTAAGACTTAAACAGTGCACATAACTGTCCCCAAAATAAAAAGGATCTTTCCTTCTTGAGAATATGAAACCCAGTCACATTCCTTGAGTTGCGATGGGCCTACAACACGCACAGGGCAGTCTCACACAGGCACTTGTTCACAGATGACAAACTATGCAACCTTCACCTGCACATAGTTCAGCAACTAGTTCAGGTAATTTGGCAAGGAGAGAGAAGTAATACTGGGCTCTGAAGTATCCACTTAAATTTATCTGAATCTGGTAGCCAGCTCTGAAACTGAGTTACAGTCCACACCAACCCACATAAAAGAATCAAGCTCCATTTCTGTGCTTGCCCATACTGACTATGCCAAACCAGTAAAAGAAATGCCATCTCTGGTGTGATAGTCAAACAAGTCCCTTGTCACTCCAAAGTCATAGACAGCATCAAGGAGTTGAGATTGGCCAGGCCAGGCTGAGACCTGTGCACAGCCTCTGCAGAAAAAAGGGTACAACCCCCTGCTACTGTGGAGGGAAGTCACCGTGACATTCCTGCACTGACTTTGGCAGGCAGGACAGAAGGGCAGCCATGTGTAAGACAATGTCAGTACAGCGACTGTGCAGTGCTGGAGCTCCCGAGGCACTTCTTGTGTGAGCTCCATGCTCTGCCCCGACTTGCCTGTACTCTGCAGACCTTCTCCAGCAGCAGAAAGGCCTTAAGAGCTCCTCTGCAATAACATGCACTCACGTTCTCTCCTCAGACAAGTGGCAAATCAACATTGGCAAATGCTTGACCAAAAGCCCTCAAAGAGGAAGAAAATAGAGTATAACTCCCTGTCTTGCTTTGGACTGCTGAAGACCATTTTGAAACTTTTCCTCTCCTCATTCTCCAAATCTTGTTTCAGGTCCTGAACATCTATCAAGCAAAGGTCAGTGAAGGGACACACATGCTCCACACAAGCCTCCTTCTGACATCCCACCAACTCCTGTCCAAAGTTGCAGTGGTGGCTCGATATTTGATGGTACTGGAAAGTTTGGTGGGGGTGGCATGGGATGCAAAACTTGGGTGGAATGTCCTCCTGACACACAACAAGGGAAGTTGCTTTGCTGTTTTTAAAAAGCGGCTAGAACCAGCCTCTGTTTACTGAGCTGGCAGTGCCCATTTTATCATTTTGGACACAGAACTTCCTGCAGAAGGCAAGTTTTAGTCAGTGACCCGAACTCTGGGTACAAGACTGTTCCTCAGGAACAGGAACAGTAAATCTGCCACAGTTTCATTCTCTGCTCAAGCTGAGCCCTGCATCAGTGACTGCACAATGTCAAGGTGTGACATAAAGTATCTGGCTCCATGCTGAACTATTGCTTTGACTCAGTATTTCATTTTCACAAGAAATGAAAAACAAATAGACATGGAAGATTACTGAAAGAATAGGTCACTAGCCAGGGTGACTGGGCTCTACATTACACTGACTTCTTACAACCCATTCAAGTTTCTTAAGGTTAGCTGGAGTACTGTTCTCCTCTTTCCCACACTAAGAGGGTGTTTGATTTTTCTTTCGATGTTGTAAATGTGTCGGATTCCTCCCAGAGGTATCTGCCCTTTGGGAAAGGGATCAAAGTGTGCAATCCAATTTGTAAAGCACAGAAATACTTGCAAAAAAGTGCAGCATACTGGCTATTAAGAGGCTGTCTGTCAGTATTCGCTTCAGAATAACCTGTGTGTAGCAGAAAGTAAAGTAAGTGCGTGACCCTAAATATAAATAAAGTTAGTATGTGGCTTCTGAAGAAGAACATGAACATTGTTGACCCAGAACCTGAAGGGTAGGGTTTACGGGACTTTCATTTTTGTTTTAGCAGCCTTGAAAGTAGAAATTCTCCCCATCTCACATGGTTACCTCTCCCACAGTTCAGGTCCTTGGTCACACTCCAATTTCACATCTGTGTTAATAAGTGGACAAAATGTATTGAACTGCCACATTTTGCAGCTGAGAACTAAAGCTGAGAATTAAGGGACCAAATAAAAACTTCTGGTATCTGGCTGGAATGAAACTAGATCCTAGATAAACCAGAAGTTCCTGATGATTATCCTGACCATTAAGATTCCTCCCAATTCCACTGGTATTTGAAGAAAACCTCTCTGGGAATGCTGCAGCATCACAGAAATTGCACAAGACTTCTGTAAATTTCTGGGCTAATAGACCTTTAAAAAACCCCAACAAATATCAATGCCATGAAAATGCATTTGCTGCCGTCTCTTTAGGCAGCAAAGACGAAGTGACACGACGTCACCTTTCATAAAGAGTTTTAGTTTGGTGCTGCTAATAGCAGTTCTGTGGACTGAAATCAAATGCACAGCATTATGCAGCTGTGTTACAACGCCACAGTATATGGAATTCTGCTCAAGTGCTGTGGGAGATAAAGCGAGCAAAAGAAGAAACTCTTCTTTATAGCAACAAGGGGGGTCTCATACCAGGAGAGAGGCAGCCACCCTGAGGGCACAGCAAACAGCTGGGTAGCTGTAGTGGCACTGACCATCCCTGCACTCCATACACATGCAAAAGCACTTCTGAACTTCACTGGGGCATTGCTCAGCATGCAGTGCTTGCCTTGCAAAGGCATTGCTCAAGCTGGCTTGCAAACCTGGCCAGCAGAGTTAGGCTACATCAAGTCTGGTTGAATTCTTGCCACCAGTTTAATCTGTGGGTCTTGGACACATCCAGCGCTGAGATCTCCTGACTGCAGGTTTAATATCCATACAGTGCTCAGCTCCTGAGTGTCAACACACTACTGCAACAACGCCACAAAGACAGCAGCAACACTGACCAGACTTCAGCAAAACCTTGGGTAATTTCTTATATTTGGCCAGAATTGCCATTTATCAGGTAAACCATGCCCAGTCTTGCCCTGCTGAGCCTCGCAGCCCTCCTCTGGCCCCAGCAGAGCCAGTGCTTTGGCATAAAGACCCTTTCCTGCTGAAAACTGGACAAAGTCTCTTCTACTCTAAGATCACCAGGCCACACTGATTGCCAGCTGCTGAGCTCTGTTGCTATCTTTGCTTTTAAAGCACTAGACAACCACAGTGCTGCACAAAACATATTTATTTAGCCAAATTACATTAGCCCTGCCTATTACATTGATGTGGCCAAACTGACATTTTTATTGATCCAGGTAGCCTGTTCTATGTACCTTTTCATTATTTTCCATTTGTCCAATTAAAGTAAAAGGAGAGAAGAAAAATAGGCTGTGACAGAACCCTGAAACAGCCTGAGTATTCATGTGGAACAACTCCCCACCTTTTCTTTCAGATAAGCACATCAAAGTACACCTAGAAGCTCTCAATCTCTAAACCAGGAGATGTTCTAGTTTATTGGGCTTTAAAATAAGCCCTTTCTTCAAACAGATAAAAAACTGAGATTTGCTTGGTAAGGCAGTCAATAAAAGAGTTTCAGAGCACATTCTCCCTTTCACATCACCCTGTTCTTAAGGAAAAAGAGAGGGACTGTCTCTCTGTTAGTGTTTCCCTACCCACATTGCTGATCTTTCCTGCTGAACACTTTCTAACTGAGAAGAATGGCTTTTCCCCCTGCCACCCCCAAGAGAAAGTACAAGTACTTCCAACAGTATTTCACCCTCATGTAGCAGCTGCAAGACACACAGGCAGCTCTTCCTCACTGCTACTCCACTACAACACACCTCATGAGAAACAAAGGGAACAAATTAAGCAGCTGCACCCTTTGCATCTGGTACCACCTGCATCTGCTAAACAAATCAAAAAACAAGAACTGTGTTCAAGAACTAGGACGGCTCAGCTGATGTGCCCAACCTGCATTACTGTACACTCTAGATAATGAATTTCCTGCAGCCAAGAATAACTAAAAAGTCATTTAGAATAAACAGGAAAGCTGGGGAAAATGAGCTTGGTAAATTTAATTCAGAGTATTAAACCTGGATTTTTGTCATCAGATTTTGTGGGCAACTTAAAAATATGCCATGAAGAGCTATGAAGACAATATTCTTCCTTTTACAAAGAAAAATCCAGACAGAAGGCAGCTGCCAATAAGGTAGCATTTGTTTTAGTCACGTAAATAATATCTTCCATAACCTCCATGTCTTGATGTCAACAAATGACAGTAATAGAGAAACTGGGATAACAGCAGGTCTGCATGAGCACAGAGGTAACTCCAGGTCTCCAGTGACGGCTGGGTGAGCACTGTTTGACAGATGGCCTGAAAACCTGTGCAGTGGCTCAGCTCACTCTGAATGGCTGCTCTTTACTGTGGAATGGAAAGGGCACCTGTTGACGACACTGTGCAGGAATCAGAGGGACGTGGTTTGCATAACAGCTCTACTGTTATGTTTGTTTGTTTTTAAATGAGGTGTGGGAACCTGTAATGCAAAAGTTTTTAACATGCTCTCCCTTTTTACAGCTTCCTTTTTCACCTGCCAACATGCTTTATATCTACATGCTTTGAGAATTTCCATAGCTGTTACATGCAATAGCTTCAGCAGCAGTTGTGGGGTGGTTCAGTGTTTATAGACATATTCAATTAGTTAACATGGAGAAGGCTTTGGTTCCTAATTTGTTCCATTTCTGTCTTCTCCAATACCTTTCCACTGAGACCAGAATTCCAGAAGTCGAGTCAAACTGCACCAAGTCAGTCAATGTCAGATGCTGAACTGTTTTTTGAATAGCAAAAATAAATTTATCTTCTTTCATTAATTACAGCAATGCAGCACCCCTTTATCTTTCTTATCTCCTCACCATCCAAAGAAGCCAGCTGAGATGGCATATGTTGGCTAGGCTCATTTTTCTCTCATCTGGAATCATTTAATGGTTTTGTAAAACAGCGACCCAGCAGGCAAAAAAAATTAGCCAGGTTTTCCATTCAAACACAAGTTTGGTTACAGTGGTTAATCTTGGGCCCCCGCCCTCTGTCTCTCAAGCAGTTCTGTAACTTAAGATGCCAGTGAAAAATCAGTGTAATTAGTACCTATTTCTCAGTGGTAGCTGAGCTGACCTACCTTGTATGTGCCATTTTTTCCTCCTTGATGCAAGAGCATAGCAGCATCTTAACTTCAGCAGCATTAAGGGAAGATCAAGTCAATTAGTGGCAAAAGGAAAAAAGAGCAGTTCCTCTTATATGTAAGAAAGGGAGAGCAAGTACTGCACAGATTAGGTGGCTCATTACATTCTTTTTCTTCTTTGATCTTAAAAGGCAGCAAAAATGCCAATATATCATCAGAAGTATTTGCTAGGAGTTTCTGCAGTCAAGCCAAAGTCTAAATGCAACAAAGATGTATTAGAAATCCCACGCAAAGCCTTGGTGCCAAGTGATTCCTGATCAGAGCAGTGAAATGCTTCACGTGGCATTTAGAATGCCACAAGCATCAGAGATCTGCCCTTTGGAGATGATATAAGGCATCAGAACATCTCATTATTCTTTTCACTAGAAAAATCCAAACATTCACTCTACTACTGAAATTTTACTGCTAGATGTAGCCTCAGTTGCAAAGAGCTCCAATCACAAACAATTTGTTCTTCCAAAAAAGAAAACCTCTAATATGAAGAACACTCTTCTCCTGTTGAGTTGCCTACACACAAGTAAACAAAGCCCAATCCTTTTCACACAGGAAAATCATCAAATGTGTGCATTAAAGAGAGATTCATCACTATCCCTCTGAACACACTGGGAACATTGCATATTTCTTGGGCATGAAAAAACCCAATCATTTTCAAACAAGATTGCTGTCTCCACTCTGAATGGAGCTGCAAGTGATTGAGTTACTGTGGTGTACAGGGGGTCAGAGCTTGTCCATTCAGCAGCAGCAGCAGCAGCCAAGGCCATGGTGTGCCCTTAACCCATTGCAAATGCAAAGTAAAAAAACCACTTCCAAGCGGCCTAGCTTAAAACCTTGTACTAAGTTACCATTTATCACCAGCACTTCAGTAATTCTTCACACGTGTTTTCCTCCTCTTGCAAACACAGGCCTTCACACACAGTACCTCAAACATTTGTTATCATAGGAATGTAGATTTAGGGAGGCAGCACTGAAGTTGTTTACATGGAAATTCGAACAGGCAATGCAGAATAAGATTCTCACTGCCTTGGGAAGTTTTTAAGTGCAGCATAAACCAGAGGCAATTTTCATGTAGTGCATGAATGATGGCACTTCCAGAAGGACAACATCCCCTGTTATCACAGCAAAGTGCTGTCTGCCCCTGAACAGAGAGGAATGCCAGCTCCTCCATCAAAGAACTACACTTCTTGCAGCACAAGCTTTTCCCTCAGCATTCTCCCACCTAAGAACTGACCAGATTTGAACCTGCATTATCTCACAAAATTTAGCAGAATCACAGCTTTTGGTAGAGGGCCAGCATGCCAATCAAAATACTACTCTGATCTGTGCAGTCAGTGTCTTTTTTCCAGCTTGACTGATTGCCTTTGAGCTGGATCCTCAACTCCAGTGACATCTTCAAAGAGACCAGCTGCAAGATATCGCACTGCTCATGTCAACAGTCTGGCACTAAAATGGCTGTGAAATCCCACTGCATCAGAATGGGACACAGATATTGTCGCCCAGCAAGGAGATGTGTACTAGAATGGGAAAACAAGACACACAAAAGGAATACCACATTTACTGATGTTAAAGGGCACTCACCCAAAGTACCACCCTCTTTTCCTTCACCTGTGCAAGCTGCAGACAGGTCAAATAGTTTCCTGGAAGGTCACTAGTCAGGAAGAGAAGGATTCAACAGCCAGCATTTCAAAGTCAGCCTGACTTGAAACATTCAAGGCACAGCCTCAAGTTTATATCATGGTCCATTATCCTTGGGTTAGAAGACATCTCCCTAGACCACAAATCTTTGAGATTCTAGATTAAAGCCAGGGATAACATGGCAGAATGTAAGGGGCACAGACTTCACAAGAGGAGTTTCTCAAGCACACCCATTTTACACAATAGAGGCAGAGATTCACTGCCCAGGATTCAGGAACCCCAACTCTCTGACATAGCAGCCACCCCAGCCCACTGATGATGCAGAGGAGAAGTACAAACATCTGTAAAAGGATTTCAGCAGGTTCATGTTGTACCCACCTCACTGGCTGCAGGCACTGAGGCAGATCTCAGCAGCAAGGTTTGCTGGCAGGAATGGTGTGGAATGGCAAAGGGGCCCAGGCTAACAAACCTGGGCTAATGACCTTCCCTAGCGCTGTGGAAGCACGAGCTGCAGTCATGCCACGAAGGAAGCCTGTGGGAGTCCTGAGTGACATGGAGATGGGAGAAGTGTGTACTGAAGAAGCACCTGGGATCCCACAGTCTGGTTGGCAGAAGCAGTGTGAGGGCTCCTAGGTTCTCATGGTTTGTTGTTGACACAGGTGCTTATATTCTACAGACATTTGTCCTTTCAATGTTACAGCTTTCTGCATGTCTGCACTCTTACATCAGGGATGACCTGGACCTGTCTGAACTGCTGAAAGGAGACAGACAGTAAAGACAATTACTCAAAAAAAAGGACACTGCTGTCTAGATTTGGACTGTGAAGTGAATTCTGCTTCAGCTTTCCCATGAACAGCCAGGTGATCAGAAAACAAATGAGAAAAACAGAGGTGGGGTCACAGGGTGAAACTAAAAAAGGAGAGACCCAGTCCAACAGCAGCTGCACACAGCAATCACACTCTCCTCTCCTGGGTGTTTTCTGTACTCAACAGCTGGGAGCAGTCAGAGGTTTGATCTCTGCCCTTGGTAAGAACTGGGCATGAGTATCTCAGAAGTAGGAGAACACATCTCAGGGTAAATTTAATAACTCTTCTGTAGATGCTCATCAGACTCTGCATCTTGAGAGACCCAAGATGGAAAGTATAAAAGCCCTGTTAGAGCTGCAATTTTGCTGCAGTAGAGGAGCTGTAAATCGAGAGACATTCAGCATATTTTTATCAGCTTAGCAATGAAGAAATCATGCCATAGATGGTTTAGATGCATTTCTTCACCCCCCACCCCCTTAACTGCCCATGTAGGGGGTGCTCTGAGCTAAGGACTGTCCCTGCAGCCCAGGTGTTAACTGGCACTGGGTTAGGAGGAAGTTCCTCCTTCCCCCAAAACATGAGTGAAAGCACCACTTGATAGACTACACAAAGAATGCAAGAGTAATCCTGAGTGACACAGAAGCACTGCACAGCCTCAACATGCCAGACACTGCTTCCTAAAACTGCTTCTGTAGTTGTAAAATCAACAGAAGAGCTCACTCCACAGCTGCTATGGCTTAATTGGTTCGGCCACAGCTGACCAGGCTGTACAATACAATATTCTGCATATGTTGGTACAGTCTTTGTGCTTTCCTTTTGCTGCTGCAAACTCCTCATTAAGCATGTCTACAAACAGAAATACAAAGCTGAGATTATCACAAGGTGTTGGGACAAGGTGAGGTCTGTCCACATTCCATTTGTCACCTCTGTTAGAGCAAGGGGCTGGCCACTATTTTCCTCTTTCCCTCAGCTTCCTGGTTCCATTTACATTACTGCCTCACATAATGCAACAGCCTTTACTCCTTCACAGTTCAGTTACCTCCACTCTGCAGATTTTTGTCCTAATGTTGAGGCAAACTTAATTGCTCATCAAGTCAAGTGTGCCTCAGGCTCTTTCTGTGCTGCCCTTTAAACACAAAAGTAGTCACACGGCAAAATCACTGAGAAAATTCTTCAGGTCTCATCTTCAGTGCATTGCCCACCAGATATATGACAATGGTTAGATGGATCATGCTGTTCCAACACTGGTCGCTCCCCAAGCTGCAATTTTTTCCCCCCACTTCTACTGTTATCCTGCATTATTCTGGCCCCTATCCCTCTATTTTTTAACAATTGTTCAAAGGTTTTTGGGATAGGGATTAACTTTTCATTACATACAGAGTACAGTCTCAAATCTGATTGGGGCCCTTAGATGCAATGATACAAAATAATAATAATAGCTGCAGAGCAGTGGTAATATTCTCCAGTTGTAACGGGCATGCTGGAAAGATTACTTGATGTTTACAAAGCTTTTTCAGACTCTTAGATGAAAGTCAAGCTAGTGATGCACAGGATTTATTATTCTATTCAGCACTTCAGTATCCAAGGCTAGCATCTATTCTAGTTGAAAAAGATTTTTACTGTATTGTAAAATGGAAACAAAATGAAATATATACAGTGCATGGTGCTTTATATATAAGGCACAGGCAGCACAGGAACAGAATTTCATTATTGAAATGGATGTAGCTGAAGCTGTTACACACAGTAGGTAAAAGACCAGATTCAATGACCTCTTATTCCATTTAATCAAAATTGTTAGTGTATGGTTTTCCAAAGGCCAAAGAAAATTTCTGGGTTTTTTTTTCCTTTTCTTTATTACATATTTCATCACTTTGTAATAAACCTTTGTAGTTGCTTATGATGTGAATCTCAAGCAGACCTGACCAGCAAAGAAATGAAAATAAAGCACATGTAGGTTTAGCAAACAAAGCCACAGTGCTCCTGTAATACCTTGTGCATTTAACCACCAGTTCACCACCATCTGAGGTGGCTGCACTCCCTCTCCCTCATCACAAGTTTCTGCTCATTTCACAGCATCCATCCCCCACTGCTCTATTTAGATGTGAGTTCCCCCCTCCTCCCGTTCTGCGCTTGCTGAGCACAGAGGGAAGGCGATGCTGTTTTAATGGTGCTGGTTATGCTATACGTGGTCTTGCTGCTTCTAGGAATAGACATGCTCAGACATCAATTAACATCTAATTGCGGGAATTAATCTTGTTCCTCTGCCTCAGACACCACAGAGATCAAACCAAGCCCATTTGCAGCTCTATTTTTAATTTACTGGAATTATAGTTTTTTCCATCCAGTGAAAAATAATTAAGTGACATGCTGTCCAGAGAATACCCAGTTCAAGGATCTGGGTGTTCAGAAAGAAATGAACCAAGCAGGAAAAGATCATAACTATTTGTGCCAAAGCATCTTTGTTACTGCAAGTCTTTCCTCTGTTCACACCTTCTCATCAGTACTTCTCTTCACACCTTCCTGCTTGACTGATGCTCAGAGAGACAGTGAGAATTAAGACAGTGGCTTGGGAAGGAGCTGGATTTACCACCCTAGCAGATAATCCCTAGTTCTCAGGGCCAGCCTGTGCATAAGGGCAAAACAAGAGTGGAAAGATAAAACAAGGAAATGGAGGGGAAGATTTTAAAAACAACAAACACCAATGCCAACCAACCAAAAATCAAGCAAAATGTTTTTGCAGCTTTGCCTTAAAGCAGTCACCCATCTTCTTTATTATTTCTTGAAGACAGATACTGCAGGCCACAGACAAGGCTTTGTACTGTATTTTGCAATTTTTTGTACCAAATGGAGCAAAGCAGCTTTCAGCAGACAGCTCCTGCCCCAGTTTCCTGTACATGTCAAAAAGGATGGCTCGAGTGTAGCCAGTGAAGTTAGGGTGGGAACAAATTGGATTATTTAGCAAGAGAAGAACAGAATCCTACACAATAAGAGTGAACCTGCAACTATCAGAAAGCTGAGCTGTAAAGGGCTGTGTGACATAACTCAGACATGAGACTGCGCTCTGGGACTGGGTCACAACACCTTCTATACCAAACCTAAAGCAGCTGAAGCAGGCATTATGTCCAGGTACAATGCAGACTGCCAATCTACATTTATGGAAAGTTCTTTGATGGTTCCTTTGGTTTTCAGAAAGAGCTGAACCACTCTTCCTCATTCCTCGGTTAAATTGGCAATGTCCTAGGTTAAATTCCAAGGTCAATTGGCATGACATGTAGCATCACTCATTTTTATGCCTGTGTCAGTCCAATTATTCTCTTAGCTTGTCAGCATGAGAGACCTGAGCCGATCTCACCTAAGGCCATCACCCCTTTGCTTCCTCTTTCTGTCATTTGCCAAATACAGCATGCCCAGTAATAAATAACATTGAACCCCTCCTCTTACTTCCTCTTGCTAGAGAAGGATGTGGAACATTCCACTTCATACCAACTCAAACTCCATCCAGAAATGCAGTTTAAGAAAAAGCTGCATCTCTGAAGCTTTCTGGCACCTTTACTGTAGAATGTCTCTCCTGGTGTGAGGAGCCCATTTGGAGGCAATGAACATCAGTCAGGCCCACACCAGAGACATTTCAGAATTTCCCCCCCACCCCCCCAAAAAAGGGTGTGGAGGAGCACCACCATTCCACTTGCTCTCACAGATTTTCCAAAATGCCACATTCTTACTTTCAAAAAGAAGAATGGTTCCCAGAGCTTTGGCAACCAGATCCATCATTCCCACACTGCATTGTAGTCATAAACATGACAAGTGTTGGTGGAACACCAACATGCCATGTCACGCCTGCCTGGAGGAACTTCTGGTTCCTTTAGAAGGGGAAGATGCTCAAAAACAAGACTCAGTTTGGTGATACCTTCCTAGGAAAAGGTCAAATTTGCACATGCTTATGTGTGAGTGAAGGGCAGAGGCAGGCTGTGAGTAGCAATCTGTGCTAAGAAGACAAAAAAACCAAAATGCATTTATTCAATGCACATCATTACTTACTTAATTTACATTCCTACCAAGCAGCAATAAACATCCTTCTGCTGCTTCCCATTTCTCCTCCCCCCACTATTTCCATTAGGAGCTCAGCTGGAGGCAAGGAAGCAATGGGAGAGGAGGGAAATAAAGAACCTAATTCCATCTATCTAGTTCTCAAGATACTGATACGGAATTCTGCCAATATATGTTACCTTGACTCATGACCTCCGTGGCCCCAGCAGTCCTTCCTGCTGACAGCAGAGCTCCCAGCTACTAACACCACATCTCAGCAACAACTTGACTCGCCTGCCACTTCTTCCACTACCTTATTTCTGGAGTTTGCCCCTCCTCCTCCTAATTGCATCCCCCCAAAGCACCAATAATCCATACCATTGCAATCCAGTAACTTTATGCAGCAAGAAAAACATAATCAGTGCGGGAGCTGAAAGAATCCATTGTCTACTGTCTCATCCTATCCTACAGTAAATGTACTTTCTTAGGAAATGGACATAGCAATAAAGCAAAAACATAAAGAAAAGCAAAACCTTCCCAGCATGAAGGTTTTCTGTCCAGGTGAAAGACCCACAAAACACATAAAGTAAGGACCATTCTATTTGGATGATATTTACCTGACTTGCAAACCACAGAGAAATTTTTTGGTGTGAAAGAGCACTGGCTATCAAGTGCTAAATACATCCTAGGGTATAGAAGATATAGAAAGTAACCTTAATGTAAACCCTAAGCACAAAGCCAGCATTTTTAAAAGTGAGCTATGCCCAAACAAAAACATTTTCACATTCGGAGATTTTTTTCTTTTGTTCTTCTAAGGCATAGACAGAGAATCCCTGATCCCAAAGCCATCAGGCTACTCCTTCAGAACAATGGATACACACCTGAACTCAAGAGTAACAAACAGGTACAGTTAGAGTGGTGCAAACATGAGAAAATAAATCAAGTAGCTAAACACAACACTGGTTTGGGGAACATGCCCCAGGCATGGATGTAATGCTGAAGCACAGCAGCACTTTACATGGTTTTTGTAAAGAGCAGCCAAGATTTTATTGAGTAGGAGGAAAGGGTGCTCAGAGGAAAGACTGTAGTATCCCATTTCTGACTTATGCTGCAAAGCAAATTGAATTGTGTCTTGCATTCCTACCTCAGTTTTCCATTCCCTCAGTTTCCATATAATCAGGATACTAATATTCAGACACCGTTAAAAATATTTTACTATCTTTGTTTGGCAAATGCAACATTAATTAAGTTTATTCATGCTAGTCACTTCCATCATACTCATTAGCTCTACTTGAAGACATCACAGCTTTATTAGAGACACCAAAACTGCTTCATAAATTTCAATTACCTAGTATAAATCATTATTACTATTATTTTATTAACTCTTGTGTTATTGCCTGTTGTGCATACAATTACAAAGTTAATATATGCAAATCCAACTTTAGAAGTTCTTTCTGCAACTTTTACCTCCATATCTGGCACATGTGTATGCTTATATAACTTTTTCATTAGTTTTAAAATCTCCATCCTGAAATTTTCACTGTGGTCATACAGTGGCATGATTTAGACATTAAAACATTTTTAATAACCTTATTATTTCCAAAGCAGCCATTTGTATCACTGAAAAAAAATAAAAATCATCTTACCATTCAGATGTATGCAGAAATAGCCATATTTACAGGAAATCTTGAAAAAGAGGACCAGATCATTATTTCCTTGATTATTTTTTAAGAGGAAAACAAAGCCACCCAGTTGGGTTCTAGGCATAAGGTATCAAGAGCCCAAATGACTAATCCACAGCTTTCACTCAGCTGTTGCCTATTGATGGCAATGGTCTGCTTCTACAGAGCACCTGAGGACTTAAAACATGCACCTGAGAGAAGGCAGCATTCAGTTTTGAGCATTACTCCAGGGACCACTATTAACTGGTAAAATAACTACGTGTTCTCAGAACTCTGGGCACCCAGGTAACTGAAGAACTTCATGTGGGTGCCAAATTTTCTTTTCTTGTGTATTATTTTCTGGATGATGACACAGGTAACGAGTACTGTGTCTCTCTCCCTGTGAACTGCAGGCTTAGAGTATTTCTGGGAGTAGAGAGAGATGTGACTTTGAAAGTTGTGAGGCTGCAAAGAGAACACTCTCTCACTTGCTGCTCAGTTTCTCTGACAAGGTGTTGTATACCAAGATGATACCTTCATCTCATCTCCTACCATGAGGATGCATTAAGGAAGAAATAAAAGATCTCTTCTCTTTGCAGGCATCTCTGCTCAGTAAAGAACTCCAGATAACATCCCAAATGTTTCCTAATTAAACACTTGAGCTCTAAAAAGAGACACGATGGATGATGAGCCCTTCAACTCACAATTTCCTGCTGGTTAGATCTATCTCATGGATCACAGTTCTGGAAACACTGCTCTGGAAGTAATCTCAAAACATCTTTGAAATACTGTTCTGGAACTCATGTCGATATACCCAGCTTTTCCTATAGCCCATTCAAGAAGCACAAGTGGGATTTGATACAGGTTTCAGATTCCGCTCCAGGGAGAAGTGATTAAAAAATAAACCGTTTTGGCATTTAAAGGGCTATACTTGATTGTGCTGAATTGTTTTTGGCATCTAGCTCCTAGAAACTGACATAATGAAGCTGTACTTACCTGCTTTCCTTGAACTAAATGAGCATCTGAAGGTAAACACAGCAAGTTGTTTTTAAAAGGAAAAATGTGGGAGGGAAAAGGTACAAAACTAAATTGATGGGAAGCCGAAAGCACCTTTCATTGTAATATTACAATGAAATAAGAGATTTCAGGTAGGACTCTAGTGGTTTTACCTAGGCAAGGACGAGAGGTCCTCCACAGACCCAAGCCCTCCTGGGGCACGGCACAAAGCAGCGACTGACACCCCGGGAGTCGGGATGCACCGCGGGCCCCAGGAACTGCACAGGAAATCATGGAACCACGATTGGAAAAGGCAGGAAAACAACAGGCAGAAATCGAACGAGTAACAGGGCACCTCTTGTAAATAAACATAACAAAGATGGAATTACTGTCAAATCAAATTATACGAATTACAGATCGTAAGGTGCAGAGCGGCCTGGTTGATCCGGGCTGCTCCAGGCGGAGCGGGCGGCGGCCACCTCCGGCATTCCGAGCAGCCCCCGACCCTCACCGGGATGCACGGCCCCGGAGCCAGCCGCGCTGACACCTTTAACACCCGTGGGGCTTCAGCCCTGAGCCCCGGCAGAACGAGGAAAAGCCAAGCCGCTCCTTCTGCCCCGAGAGCGAACACCCGGCCCGAGGGGCCCCGGCGCCGCCTCCTCGGCTCGGCGGTCTCCGGCTCCCTCTGCCGGGGCCGCCCCAGCGCTGCCATCGCGGCCCCTCGGCGGGCACAGCCCCGGCGCAGCTCTCCCGGCCCCTCAGTGCCCCGGCTGCCTGAGGGAGGGGCCCGGAGGTGCCGGGCACGGCCACGGGGAGCCCCTCCGGGGGGCCGCGGCCCGGCACGGGGGAAACGCTCGGGGTGCGGCCGCTGGAAGAGGAGCGGGCCCTGGAGGAGGAGGCGAGGAAAGCGGGGGGCGATGTTGGAAGTGCAGGGGGCGCGGCTCGGAGCCCGGGTGCGGAGCCCAGGGAGGGAGCGCTGCTCTCCCAGCGCCTCCGGCGTGAGGGGCGGGCGGTGCCTCCCGCGGGAATCCCGCCCGCGTGCCCTGAGGGAGCCCGGGGCGAGGAGTGCCGGCCTGTGCCTCTCCCCGGGACAGACAGACCACCTTTCCTGTAACAAGCATTCTGCTTTGGAATTTGAGTGGTCTCTTTCAATAAAATACGTTGTTTTTATCGTTTGTTCTGTCTGTACAAAACACAGCAGATTTGTTGCTAGAGGTAAAGCTATAGCAAAGGACAACGTTTAACAAAGATATCAAAGGGTTTCTCACAAAGCAATGCTCAATACACGCTTCACATTATTGATACTAAGGAAAGAAATAGATGGCCATTGTAGATTACCCATCTCTACAGAGAAAAGAACTTTCCCCAGCAGTTATTAATGGAAATTACACCTGGCACCCAAAATGCCCAAATGGTTTCTTTCAGCTGTATTTTGCTAAGGGTCCTAGAACAAAATAGTAAACCCTTAAATACATAATTGCATTAAGCTCACAATGTTAACTTTAATATGTCACTATTGCCCTTCTGGGTGTGGATATCAGCCAGCATTATGTGGATATCAAAAAGCATTAAGTAGTTTGTAGGTTGCTTTCCCTTCAATCTTCCCTTGCCCAGCAGTTAGGCAGCATTTGCTTGGGATACTCTGCAAGAAATAATGTAAAAGAAACAAAACTATATATTGCCTCAGCTTCTAGTACAGTGTGAAGCTCATATTGTAGCTCAGGTAAATCTTCCTTTGAGGTCTTGTCTCCACAAACTGTTAGTTAACTCACCTACTTTTATTTTTTAATAAAGTTGTCTTTAAAATGTATGTGGAACATTGGAGAGGACAAGGTATACAAGGACAGAAAGTGCACTGTCAGCCAAATAAGCAGCTAAATGCAATAAATAAATAATGAGGGGAAGCAGAAGGCCCTGAAACATGGGGCCAATAAAGACGTGGGAATGCCCAGGAGAGCAGTCTTGTAAAAGAGCAAACACTACAGCTTTGCTTCTAGACAGCCATCCAGCACAGGGGATGTGGAAGAGAAAGCTACCACTGATGAGGGCAGATGCAGTAAGACTCCAAGTACAGGCACAGCCTCTTCCAGGGCTAGAAAAATTAATGCTTCACACAGGAGTCAGATGCTAATTGCAGGTCACAAGGGAAAGGAGAATCAGTTCCTACTTGCAATGATGAGCTCTGTGCGACTGTCCTAGAAAGATCAGGGAGTGTGCCATTTCAGGTCACTAAAAATCTGTGATGTTGCTCAGGAATGACTGAAGCCAATTCAGGGAAATCAGGAATTGTCCCCTCTTCTTTCTTTCCCTTCCTCCAAGAGGAGAAGGGCAATACTTACCTTTCCATAATGCCATGTGTCCAGCAGTTGCTGGAAAACTGATGCTGTCATGAAACTGTTAAACCCAAGGTGATGCCATTATTCCCAAGAGTTTCATTGATTTGTTATATAGCAAGGAACATTATGAACTGCCCAGATCACCGTGTTCCCTTGGCTTCACAGTTTTCCATTTAAATAGCTGGAGTCTCAGGGAGATATTTTCAAAGAGAGGAGCTGTAAATTTAAGCACTGTTTGATTTTCAGAGGTGCTGATATTTCTTTCACTCTTGATACCAGTGAAATTAATTGGAGGGGCATTTGCTCAGCACTGCTGAAAATTAGGGTGGTTTTATTCAGGTATTGCATCAATTTGAAAATAAAAGCCCCGTTTGTGCACCCAGGCTGAAGATTTTGGCCATGATTTTTAGCAAGTGTCAGTCTAAGGCCCAGTGCAAGATCCATGTGGCACATGGAAAAAAAAAAATCCTCATTTCATTCTTTGGAAATGTTAAGAACAGCATTTTTGACTCAGCTTTTCTTTCTCAGTAGCACACAGTGTTCTGGAGATTACTGGGCCTGCTCTGTTCTGTTCATACTTAGATGCTCATTAACACAATTGTCCCCTTTGGGGAAAGGGATGGGGGAGAGAGGCCTGAGGATTGATAGCCGAAATACTGATACTGGCTGCGGAAAGCCCATAAGAGGAATAAACCTATAAAAAGATGATTTTTTTTTTATCATGAAGATGCAAAAAGGCCCGTGGTACATTAGTTTTTCATATGGAAAAGATAGAAACAGGTTGCAAGTTTAAATAATTTACTTAGAAGAGTTAACACACTCTCTTTTATCTCTAACTCATTCATTTTTCAAACACAGATATTTCTGAAGAGCAGACTGGCTCCTGAACAAGTTTGTAGTGGGTGTGGTTTTGCTGGCTCTGTGGAAACTCCAGTTGATAAGCCAGCCCCTAATGCCAACTCACCCCACCACAGCAGGAGCGAGTGAACAGCAGGGTGAGGGAGAAGAAAGGTCCCATTTGTCAGGACTTCGGTAGGTAAATGCACAAGTGAAGCTCAATAAAATTTCCCTTTAAAGCAGCTAAATCTTTACTGTGATATCCTTATGACTCTAGTCTCAAAGCATCTCGAATTGGTATTATTCCTGGACTCCCATCTGTAAGGATTTCTGGGAACACTTTCAAGCTGTAGTTGCTAGGTGAAGAGCAAGCTTTGCTGTGCTTTAGTCATCTTGCTTCTTGCTGGATGACTTGTGTATAAGGAAGAGGAATATCTCCCAAACCTTTTTGGGCTACATAGTGCAGTATTGTTTAATTTGATAATTGTAATTAGTACGATGCAGCAGGTTATGAATGCAGCTGTGCTAAATAGAGAATAAGAACAGAAAATGTTTCAAATGCACCAAAAACATGCAAAATACTTTGCAACAGCAGAAAAATTGGAGTATCTATTGACTAGCAGTCCCATCTTTGGGAAATCTCCATCTGAGTATCAATGTTGGAAGCCTTTCTTTTCCAAGAATTCACTCTAATTAGAGATCAGATCAGAAAACAAAACCTCTAGCTGCTTTCAACGTCTTTCCCCACAAGAAAGAGCATTATATGCATAACATTTAGGTGTATTTTTTTTTAAGGCACTATTATCATGCTAGGAAAACAGCTTTGGAAATGCCACCACCTTGAGCCTCCTACCATGTTGGGAACAGGGTTAATGAAGAAGCTGGCAGAGAAAGAGTGTCTTAATCTCTGCTGAGCAGTATTGGGGTGTAGCCACTCACAAAGGTCTTTCTACCATGCAAGATCTACTAATAAGGATTTGGATTAGTGTCTCTCATCTCTCACTACAGAACAGCCTTTTTAAAAGACAAGTGTAGCAAAAGTAATTCTTTTCAAGACTCCACATTACAAAACCACCTGACAGATGGCAGCTGACAGTGAATGTGGCTGTTTTGATGTAACTTACACATCTGAGGAGCAAAGAGTATTCTGCACTTAGAATGGATAGTTAAATCATGCTCATATTCTTGGCTAATGATTAGTTTGTGAGTGATGAGTACATCAGACATGAGCTATTTTCCAACAGCTATATGACCCCATGGAACAAGCCCATATCAATCTGATTTTAGATTGCAAACATTACAGTGCCAAATAGTGATGGCTATCACTACAGCCCCTCTGTTAAAATTTCTTTTCACAAAATACTCAGTGAGTAGCTCCGGGTGAGAAACTGTTCTCAGTTTTGTTCAGAAACAAAATTCAAACTCAGTGGGTAAATATTTTGTTGCAGATAGCTCAGGTAGATCAACAGCAGCAGGATGGGCACTCTGTCGCTGTTCTCTGTACCCACAAAAAAAAACATTTGTAAGGGTGCGTGCTGCAGGTCAACATAAAGGACAAGCAGAACATGAAGCTCTTTCTTCATGGAAAAACTGAAGGTGATGCTTTTGTCAGCTGCTTCCAGTAGACAACATGAAGCTGTGGGCAGGAAAGAGGAAGCTCTAATAGAACAAAGCTTTTCTAAAGGGCAAGTCAAGCAAGTGCTCTATAAAATTTCCAAAGAACAAGGACACTTTTTGCAGTCAAATCCACTGTCCAACTGCATCTGTTTACCACCTGCCTTATCTCAGAGGCACAGCTGAAATAATAACAGGGATTTTGATGCTGGTGAATTGCATAAATGTGGCTCATTAAAACCCAGAGCAACTTGTGAAAGTGAAGTATTTTCTATGAGACTGAGTAGTGTCAGTATCAGGGACTGACATATAAGAATGCCCTCCTTGCTGGTGGCCTAAGGTGGCCAACAGTGAGGGCTGTCTGCTTGAGGAGTTTGGAATATGATTTGGTTTCACTCTGAGAAAGGAGCTTGAGTGGGATATGGGAAAAAGGGCAATATGTATAAATCAGAGAAGCTGCAGATGGACAACCTAGTCTACATTTATACCAGTGTCACTATCACATTAGATGGCAGCCAAGATTTATTCTTCCAGGGCTTTTATAAAGAGCTGAAGCTTCCAGGCAGGCTGGAGAGAGAATTGCTATGGGACATGATGCTTTTCCTATTAAAGGATTGTGATTAGCCTATTGCTTACTGTACCTCTTAACCTTGGTGATTTGAAACCTGTTTCATGCTGACCATGGCTGGCTATGATCCCAGTGCACAGAACCTTGCTGTGAGGGCACTTGGCTACCCAGGAGGGATGATTAGTGACTCCCTTCCTCACCATCACACAGACTAGGAAAATAACATTTATCTGACCTCCCCAGAAAATCTGAAGCCTCCAAAAAGCCTTGGCAGCAAGATGAAGTAGATACTGATAGGTAGGAATCTTGCAAATAGTATCTCAGGTCCAATCCTGCAGCCCTCAGAACATACTTGACTTTTCCACCCTTCAAGGAATAGTCACACTTTTCTATCAGTTCCTGAGTCATCTTTTTGTTGCCATGAGCATAACAAAAGAAATGGGTGTTCACTGAAGCTAGAGACTTTTAACCAGAACTTTTCTATTAACATTCATTCTGAATCCTTATCCACAAACATGAAATGTTGGGCTCATATTGGCTATTGCTTCATGGACATAGAACAATTGATTCTCCATGGAAAGGTAGTACTGGCACAGAGGTATCAATCAAAATTCTAGTCTCTAAGCTTCAGTAGTGTTAGCACATGGGACCAGAAGAATATGTCAAAAGAATCAATGCGCCTTTACCCTTCATTATATAGTAATAAAGAAGAATTTCTGAATCTGTATCTGACTTGTTCTTCTCCCTTTTTTCTCCCCAAAACAGGGCAACAGAATATACATGCACCAATTTATGCAAACCCAGTATTTAAGACAGCAGAAACCTGATTATAATACTGTGCTCTGTCAGCTCTCCAGAGATCTTATCACAGTTCATAATTGCTAATTCAGGCTCAGAAACCCTGGTGAGATAGGCTGGAGCCTAAAATGAGTGCTTTCATTTTCAAAAATGAGTAAACAGAGACAGAGTGAGAGGTTATGGCTCATGGAGTATTGCTTCAGGAAGACATCTGAGAAACGTGGCACTGCTGCCTTAAAGCAGACTGGTTAATGAAGGCTTGTGCCCCATTCTCACAGAACTCCAGAACAGTGTGCCAGCTGAGCTTAATGGTCTTGGTCACACGTGGGCAGTTCCACCACCCGATAAGTCAGAGGAATGTATAAAATTCCTTTGGCATAAATTCACACCGTTCCCAGGGCACACATTACTCACTTCTATTAAAAACACTGTCTCCCTCTTGCTTAATTGCACGAAAACCTTTGTGTCCTTTCTTCAGGATATCAGAGGAATAAAAAAAGCAATAAGTAATGGTGGGGGCAGGGACGCTGGCGTTTGGGTATCCTTTACCCATTAGAGAATCAGGATAATCTATTAATGCTGTCACTGTGAAAATACAGCTCTCCTTCAAATGCTTTAGAATCACAAAGAGAGCTGATTTTAGTGGTCGGTTACATATTCCTTTTAATGGAATTTTCCTTTTTCCCTTGTTAGCCAAGAAGGGGAATGTTTCAGATTACTGCTATCCCCCGCAGTTTTCCATGTTCTCCCAGGGAGGTGACTATATCCAGGAGGCAAATGAAACCTGCTTTGGTTCTCTCTAAATATTTGAGTACCCGGGATTCCCTTCGAGGGGTTTTTCATTTAGCTGCCTCTCCTGCATATACATTCATCTGATTTAAGAAGCTCATCCTACTTTTCCCCTGAGAATACTCATAGTCAAGTATCTGATTTATCATTACAGTGTAGAAGACAAGCACTTTTCCATGTTCAGTTCAAGACACCTTTGCAGTCTTTCTTCTCCTGCACCTCCACACTCGTCCTAGCCTTACAGAGCTGTAATTTGGAGAGACTAATACCATGGACAAGACTATGCAGTCACCTCTCTGTTTTCAGGGATTGGATTATTCGGATTGTGGTTTATCTCTGGTATGGCTGCAGGGGGAGTTGGCTCTGGTACAATTTGTATTATTGCTTAGGTGGAGAACAGTGACACACCACTGAGAGGCTTGGAAATCACGGAGCTAACCTGTGTTGGATGGAGCCCCCACTGTAAACCTTAGATTCAAAGTCCCTCAGTGCCTGTGCCACAGTGGCAGGACCAGGTGGGCTGTCAGGAATAGCGTGCAGGGACAACTTCCAGAGCAGTGAGACTGAGTACAGCTGTGCAGAGCAGCCCTGTGCAAGCTGGACCTGAGCTAATGCTGTGCAGAACCACTGCCTGTGTTCTGCAGCTCTGTGTTCTGCAGCTCTGTGTTCATGGTCCCAGGGCTTGTTTGTTCAAGTGCAGCTGCAGACCCAGATTCAGACTAGCGCTGTGCTGCACTAGTGAAGCCTCTCTGGAAGACTAGGGAATGCGAGTGTGACAGCAAGAGCCAGCCTAGCTCTGATACAGCCAGCTACCAGGCTCAGCTGAATCCAGCCCTGCACTGGACACAGCCACTGTGTTCATTTTATTGTGGTCTCAGGTGCACCCAGTAGCACGTGTACAGGCTTCTCATCTCACAGGTTTATCCATTCCCTTTGATAAGGGAGATTCTACTATGGGATCTCTCTCCCATCTCTTATCCAATAGTATTTATGTATATGGGAAGAACAAATGTGGCTGAGATTTGCAAATTGCCAAACACTGCAACTGTTGCAGCTCAGTATTTACATTTCCATTCTTAGTTGAATACATTTTGCAAGAGATTCTAAAGATGCCCAGGTACGACTTTATCAAGCACAGCTTCATTCTTGGCTCATTTGTTGCCTCTGAGATTTTACTTATTTACACACAGATAAGATCAACAGATTAAACCTAGAGTAGCACCTGTCTTACATTTCCAAGAGGCTAGGGAATGCCCAGGCAGCGTGCCAAAGCTGAGTATGCTACTGGAGAAGCCACCTGACACAGAGGAAAATGGACTGGTTTCTCTAGCAGGGGTGCTAAATTAATTAACTGTAGTTTGTAATAAACCTGATATGTTTTGGACATTTAATGTTCAAGAAAAACAACACTTTGGAGGGAAATAACAGTAAATAATTGTTTGGATTTGCTGATTATGACTACCATTTCTCTACTTCTAGCTCTATTCCCAAGTCCCTGGCTGTCATTTTTGCACCATTGGTGTGTGAAATTTCCTTCAAGCTGATTTAACAGAAAGCATATTTGCACATTTCATTTCACTTCAGTTTCTCCAAAACTAAGCTTCTTTCAGATTTTTAGCTTCCTGTACCTGATTTTTGTCACAGCTTCTAATTTTTCTCTTTGTTTTGGCTGAGATACAAAAATTGAGATTCTGAGTAACTTTGCTTATTGAGGTTCCATTTTTTGAAGGAACCAGGAAATAACTCACTTTTCTTAATGGAAAATTCTATTGGCTGTTTTCCTTTTTAATACCTCTTCCATCTTTTTCTTAAGGATCTGTACTGCCCTTTTTATTTGTTCTAGTTCTACACATCTTTTTTCCTCCTACTTTTTCTTACTTTCTGGTGCTCTAACCTTTCATTTTCTCTTTCTTTCCAGCTTCTCTCTACTGTAGAGCACAAACACTGTTCCCCACAGTCCTGCAGGGTTTTTCTCTTGCCATGCTTTGTATGAAAAGCCTTCCACCTTTAGAGCAGTCTTAGTGTTAGCCTTAATATCTGAACATAGCATGGGGTTTTGAGTGTTATGTTTCAACTTGACTGTTCCCTGCACTGTCTCCTCTTTCTGCATGCCATTCTCCAGTACTGTCCTAAATTTCTGGACAAGCTGTGAGGACACATGTTTATTCAGAAGTTTCACTTCAGAAGTGAAATAAATGTCATGGTTTGCCGAGGCTTATAGGAAGTTTTGGGGTGGTTATTAGCTGATTAATAATCACAGAAGAATGAATAAAGTCCATAGACAAATCACTGCCCTGCCAGTAGCATCTGACAGGCTGAGGAACCCATTTGATTGCAGAGGTATGTACCAAGATTCACCAAAAAGGGCATTTCAGGAGGGGTGTTTAAAATGAAAATTTTCTTTTGGAAAATAAAATTTACATTAGAAAAATGAAATCCTGTAACTTCCCATCTGCAGTCAAATTTCAGTCATACAAGATCCTCTAGATGCCTGCAGGGACCTGTTTGGTAGTCAGAAATGCAAGTTTATTTTTTGTTTCACTCTTGAACTTATTAAAATGAGGCCCAGATTTACCATTTTTGAGCTTGTATCCTACAGAGAATTTAAACTGTCCTATAGCCATGGATTGTAAATCCCTGACCTGACATGGTAGTGACTGATTCTTGCTTGCTCCTTCCCTGCTACAATCATTAGAGAAGTGCTTTCTCTTGATCAGAGGCCACAAAATGGATTCCTACAGATCTCAGGCTAGCCAGCGAGTTAGTTAGCCTGTTCTCTTTCTGTCATCAAAAGAACTGTATAGAATGATTAAAAAGAGGCCATGAACATGGAGAACAGTGCAATTATTTAAAATCCATGTTTTTACCAGCTGTTAATCATGCCAGCAGTTTCCTCCCAACTCTGCTTCATGTGCTGAGCCTCCTCGTTTCCTTTAATCATTAATTAGAGCACTTTTCAAGCAAAAAGATTCTCACAAACTCCAAGGCCCCTCTGAATTCAGTGATTGTCAGCCCTGTCAGCCTTTCAGTGAAGTTTATTGGTTATGTTTTATCTGCTCCATTCACAGTACAACAGTTTGTCACTGTATTGATCCTTGCTGGTTATATTGTGGGATAGCCACTTTCCTGACACAAACTAGGGCCAAAGGGACACTTGCACCAAAGACATGCCATGAAGTGATTGTACAAAAGAGCAATAGCAAGAAGCAGAAAGGAGGAGACAAAAATGTGCAGAGCTTAGGATTTATTAATTCAGGATACCCTGTTTCACGTATTGCTTTCTCCTCCTTCTCTCAGCAGTTTTTCCCTTAACATAGATGTTCCTTCCTGGCCACCTAAATTGTAAGTTTGATGTCCCAGACTGAATTTAGTTGTGCTGTTTTGTAGAAACACATCAGGCTGAGCATCAGTATAAATACAGTGACTTCTGTGTTTTGATTTTTTTGCATAGTGAAGTCTTTAATCTTGTTTGGTTATCTAAATCCTGCTAAAGGGAAATTTAGACAAAACAGTAATTGAAACACAGATGTACCATGGTGAAATATGAAAGACAGCTGTTACAATCTCTTTTGCCTCAAGGTATGAATGAAAAAAAAATCCCGACATCCCAAGTTAAATTTGTTATGTGGTAGGATACTTGCAGCAAATTTTGAGGAAGGGCCTCCTGGGATGGAATATACTAGCTGCTTTCTCTAAATATAAAACTACAATGAAAACAAAATCTGTCTTCTACAGAGACACCACTCTTCTGTGGTTTCTATTTTCACATAATAGAATTTGATATTTGGAAAAGTCCCTTTGAATCCATAATCCAGTCTCTGGATACAAAAAACCAACTTATTTTCATTTAGAATCATAGAACCATTTAGGTTGGAAGGAACCTCTAAGATCATCGAGTCCAACCATTAACCCAGCACTGCTGTGTTCACCCCTAACCCATGTCCCTGAGTGCCACATCCACACATCTTTTAAATACCTCCAGGGAGGGTGACTCCACCACTTCCTTGAACAGCCTGTTGCAATGCTTGACAACCCTTTTGGTGAAGGAATTTTCCCTAATGTCTAATCTAAACCTCTCCTGGAGCAACTTGAGACCATTTCCTCTCTTCCTATCACTTGTTACTTGAGAAAAGAGACCGACTCCCACCTCACTTTCATTTCTCACTTTCTCCTCACATCTCCTTTCAGGTGCAAGAAATTTGCATGCACTGACTGAAGTGCTTTGCCACAGACCTGTCTATTTTTTTGTGACCTTACCTATTATTTTGTGTTTGAAATTAGATTTCAAGTTCCTTAAGACAGGAATCCCATATTATGCAATACAGAGATCTTTAGAATACACTGAACTGACTTTAAAAACACATTAAAAAGAAGAAAACATAACATGGCAGTGATTCTGAATTTCATGGGCCTCGATTATTGCACATCTCCACCAGTTTTTACTTCTCATACAAAGGATTTTGCGTTAGACTCGGAATTAAAGATTGCCTGTGGGCAAACTGCAAGCAAAAGCTATACTCATAATGTTTTTACATTTTAGTTTCACACTGTCACCCAAATAAGTAAAGACAAGTCTCCCCACCCAGCCAACCAATCAGGTCACCACAGACATCACTAAAGTCATTAGCTCAAGAAGGTTTTTATAGTGTTTCTTGCTTATTTAAAGATCCCTTTTTCTTGTGAAAATACCAGCTCTTTGGGGAAGAGGTTGCCTTCAAGCCATTTCTCAGACACCTGACTTTGCTATTGCTGGGACACAGATACCTCCTTCTGCTTTTGCACGGGGCCTTTACAATCTAAGCTTTTTCTGAACTTCTACATTATAGAAACTCGTATTGATTCAGTCACAGAGTTTAATGTTACAATCTTAACTTACCATGCCCTTCTTAACTACCTATGTGTGGGTGGTGCTCGTGGCTATGGTACCTGAGTGCCCAGGCAGACACCAACTCAACAACAGTTTTATTGAGGAGTAAGAGTGTAAACCAGATAATCGTGCCGTTTTGAGATCAGAAGTGTCTCTCAAATTAGCCCAGAATTTGTACTGGCTGTGCCACTCAGTTGGTTGTTCTTACCAGAGTTCATTTTCCAGGTGACATGGGACAGGAAAGAAGCAGAAAGAATTTCTGAAAACTCATTGCATTCTTGGTCTCTGGGCAATGATGACAGCAGCACAAATTGACCCTATCTATCACTGATGAAGACTCCCCATAAATACAAGCAATTCAGGAGACCAGCTGATATTGCAGCTTCTTTGGTAAAACGCTGTGATTCTGTGTATGACACACAGCACTTACTGTGTAACTTCACTACAGAACTCCTCCAGGATTTATAGTGGTTCAGATCATGTGAGAACATTGCCAGGAACTGTGACTTGTGGGAGGCAGAATCGGAAGAGTAGAACTGTGGATAAATATAAGACATTGTATTTACTTGGTTTAGCTACTTTATTGGAGCTTTGATATGTATTTGCCAGTTAGCTGAGGGACTTGGGGAGCTGGATCAAAGAAAGCTCTTGTGTGTGTGTCTGTGTGCATCTGCATTTTTTTGTACATACACGTGCATAGATTCATACATACATAACCTTACCAGTATAGAAAAGTGGGTGAAGAGTGTTCAAGTCTGTCTAGAGTTACATGGTGGAAGTAGTTGTAGAATCAATATTTATGACCAGTTCATTAATCTCAGAAAAATACCCTGGAGTTTTCTTTAAAAAATTGTTCTTATTTCTCTACTATTCCTGTTTTTGTCATCTTAATGCTATTGTATACTTGATGCTTTAGATTGTGAAGTACTGATAGAGTATAGGAAATACCTATAAATACTACATATGCCGCAGACCTTAGACTATATCCTTCCTGATTTACAGCCTTTCAGTACACACCATCTGTCTGATTTTCGACTAACAAGGGGAGGGAGGAAGAAAGAAGAGTGGACTTGGGGGTTGAAGGACAGAATATTATAACTGTTTACATATTTTCTGTTTTGAAAACAAAGGCAGTTAGGTTAATAAAATTCTCACACTAATGTTGTTACCATTAATTAATCTTGATGATATACATGCACTGTACTTCTCAAAATCACAGTGACATCTTTCACAGTGCTGCTTTCCAGCATCTGATACCATTGTAATACAAAATTCTATGAAACTCCTTTATTACTGTGGCTAAGGATATAAAAATCTAACAGATATCTGAATGACAAACATGTAATTGAATAAATTATACTATGCTGTGCACTGATATGTCTGCTGGGAACTGGAAAAAACAGCATCTACTTTGGTCTGGGTTTATTTTTCCACTGTGGTTCCAGCTGGAAACCATTGCATAGGAGCAGCATGTTGCTTGTATCCTGAAGAGTCCCACTGAGTCTGCATTTCTTTGGATTCTGTTTCAGGATTTTTTAGGATGGTTTTCTGACTTCACTGACTCATGCTGCCCTCTACAAGGTGAGTCTTAAGCAGGCTGATGCACTTGTTCTCTCCCAGAATCACTACTCAGTACCATGGACATGCCCCCAGTCAGTATGATGATGTGAAAAGTCATGGTCTTCAGGGTAAGGTGAAACAGCAGGAAAACTGCTTTATGATGAACAGCAGGGGTTTGATTTTTATTGTCATTTTATTAAAAACTACTGAGCACCTAGATATGTTTGACTTGCCAGTATCAACAAGATACTCTTATATTTTGATATTGAATGGGTGGAACTACAATGCAGTCCTACATTACTGTAATAGCTCAGCAAAGATCCTTGAGCATGTTGCATGTTTTGAATTTGCTGTAATGGAAGAAAACACCTCTGGTCACTTCAGGAGGAGATGATATCTCTTTACTGTGATTCCCCAAGCTTTGCCATGAAAATCAATTCATAGTCAGCTGTAGGCTGTAGGAAGTCAAAGCTGACCGAACACTCTAATATATGATGCCTCCTGTTTGCTCTTCAGTGTTTCTACAGCTTTCAGTATTCAGATATTTGACTTGTAAAGCCTTTCCCAATTTAACATAGAGACCTGATGCATCCCTAACTAGGGAGGATGATTAGATGAGCCAGACACACAGTGCTGTTCCACTAAGGATAGTCTCTGTGGCAAAGCTTTGAAAAGCAAAAGATAAACTCCCACTGCAATACACAAAAAAGCAATAACCATATGGGGATTGTGATGTTGAATATATCAGAGAAATCAAGAAAAAATATAACTCAGGATAAGTCACCATATGGCAGGCATCAGCAAGGCTTAGATATTCTCCTTGGCTTGGGCTGTTTCTTGCACAGGTCACAGATAAAACCCACTAATACCAGGAAAAAAAAAAATCAAAGTCTGCACATGAGTTAAAAGCATCTCAACACGTGGGCAGAGCACGTAATCCATGGAGCAAAATAAGCAGTGTAATATATTCCCAGCTGCCCCTTCCAACACCCGATTGCACACAGGGGTACAGCCATCTCAGTTCCCTCTGCCTGCAGCCTGGTCCTCTGACTACCACTAAGGGAACCATCAAGAAAAAAGGTAATCAGACCTCACACTGCAGGACAAACAGTCATCATGTGAGGAGATAATTAGAATTTCTCCTTACCTGAATCTTATACTATGCTGATTACCACAGTTTCTGGAAATGCACTTTAAACAAAAATTAAACTTTTTTTTTCTCTCTCCCCTACCCTGCATGTTTTCTCAGCAATTGCTTCCTGACTGTCTTCTGTCCAGGACCACTCAAATCATGTGTGTTTTAAAGAATGTTTCCCTTCAGTTGAAGCATCAGACACCAGTCCCTGCCAACAGCAATGGAACTGATTTGACAGAGCAAGAGATGTGTGACAGCATCTATACTAGGAATAGTTTCCCTCCCTTCCTGGAGGCAGTTCATACATTCACAGACTGGTCACATTTGTTTTGTAATGCACTGGTCTATCGCTTTGGGAAAGTGAGTTAGCAATTTCCAAGGTAATCCCCCAGTTTTCCTGCCAAGAGCTCTGACAGGAGCCCCCAGGGAAAGAATCATTAAGCAAACATCTGTCTACTTCCTATCTGTCAACATCACAACAGCTTCAGAAGTGGGGACTGACATGAAGGACCTGCCAGCTTTGCCAGAGCCCACATTCTGAGGCTGCTGAGATTAGTGGAAACTCTGTCTCAACAGTGATGAAGACCCGGAGAGATACTTAACTGCATAAAGTAGCAAATTGCTGTTTTCCTAAATGTATTTTGATTGCCTTGATACAATATATGTCAATTTTAACAATAAAAATCTCCTTTGAGAACCTGCTGCAGAATTAGCATTGTCACCTGTCTAGTGATGATACATTGTACTGTCAACTTGTCAAAATGATTAAGTGAACAAGAAAGCCAAATTTTTAGCACTTTCTTGATAAATTAGAAGCAGAAGGGGTTCGTTCTGTTTGTCAGCATCTGCTATGTTTTAGTAGTTTGGCTCTGATGGTGGAGGGAAAAGGAAAAACAATGGGGAGAAGACAGGTAAGGAAACCCATTAATCTTGAGAAAAACAAGACTGTGATCTGCCCATCAACCTTAAGATTAAAATCACTCAAAAAACAATGGGCAATTTTATTTTCACTTAAGAGGAAAATGTTAAAACAACTTGCTACTTCACATTCTCACAAGAACAATCTACAAAACACCTGTTACCTAAAATATTTTCAGGGGAACAGAATACGTCAGTTATCTTTCTTGCCATAAAATGGGCCAGGCAACACTTCCAAACTACATATGAAATAACACTTTTGCACAATACCTAGTAGAGAATATTTTCATCAGTTAGATGACTACCAAAACTGTGAACTTATGTCACCAGGGAGGTGCTGCAAGTGATATTAGTGACAGAGACTGTACCACAGTTACCTTGACACAAACTTGTAATCGAGTTGAAAACATTTCATATTTTGGATGTAGATATTACAGAAGCATCTTCATGGAATAAAAGTCAACCATTACATTTGATACAGGACTGCTTCAGGCAACCATGAGCATTCACTGTGGTGTCTTAGCAGAAGGCACATAAATCTATGTCTGGCACATAAATCAACAGCATGATTGATTTGGCCTGCCCAGTGCTGCAATCAGTGGAGACAATTAGAGATCATATTCAATATGCCTAATATAGGTATCTGCCAGATTCAAAGTTCAGGCTACTTTCAACTACATAGTCAGGATTTCACAGCCTTGGAAACCAGATGATCTAAATTATTTTGTCATCTCCTGACCTTAGAAACTCTTACAGGTAGACACCAGCCTTACCTGTAGGTCAGTTGGCTGTTGTGGCACTAAATATTCATGTTTCATCAGCTCCTCTCTCTGTCAGAGAGGAAAAAATCCTTGCAATGTTTACAAGACCATCTCCTTGACTATGGATCATATGATAGCCTAAAGTGAAGTGCCAAGCCCTTTCTTGAGCTGCTTCATATACATAAATCTGGCTAAAGGATCATTTTCTGAAGATGAATAATAAGCTGGCTTCCTGTTTTCTTATCCCACTGAGAGAATATCTGAAATGTGTAATGGTTAAGCTTAGAAATTATAGAATTTAAATGATTGGGACAGTAATTCCCCTGAACAGCTACCACTGGGAGCAGTTCAGAGTTAATACTTGGAAAACAAGGAAGAAAATACCCTTGGAGTATCAGTAAATTTGTGGTTGTGTTTCTAAGCCTGCCAGTATTAACAATGACATGAAGGGAAAACAGCATCCTCTTTGAGCAGATGTTTTATTCACCCTGGTCATGTACTAGAACCCCCACGTGTTGGGCCATCACCCAAATAGCTGTGTGCCAGTGCAAGAGACAGTGGAAGTTCTTCAACACACCATTAGTCAAGCCTCAATCTGGCAAATGCTAGAAGATTGCAGGATTTCTTGCTGTAAGTCATGGGGCCTAGTCTAGTTTGAAACAAAAAGAAAGGTCAGTTTCATGGGGAATTCAGATCTCATAAAATATGCAAGATAATATGCATATGCTTATACTATTGCTCCTAGTTCCAGAAAAGTAGGAAGAATACTGGACTTGCTGGCTGTTCTAATCAGGCATTAACACTAAATCACAATTGTGCCAAAACTTTCCCCAGTTAGTTTTCAAAGCTTTTAAAGTACTAACCCTGTTTTCAGTGTTCCCTGCCCAAATACTTCCCCAGCTCTGCAGCTGGGAGCGATGCTTTTAACAAGGGAGCTACTGGCATTTCCCATCATTTAAATAAACATTTGTACCAAGCCTGTATGGGAACGTGGACAAAGAAAATATCCGTGTCGTAATTACATGCTTTATTCTCCTTTCTGTGCATTGAACTTGAGAGCTGGAGAACAGAACTATCACTGGCAGAAAGCCTTCCACAGTGGAGTTACAGAGGGATGAAAACTGCTGGGAGCAGGACAAGAAAGCAGCACCATTAAACATATGGGAAAAGAGTTAACTGTACACATCAGCTGGAAAGCTGTTGACTGGGAATATTTGAACACCTCTACTGTTATTTCCTGTGTTTGTGCAGAAAATCGCATTTCTTCTAACAGCCTCAATTGCAAAGCTGTGCTTTTTTATTCCCCTACTAAGGTTTAACCAGGACAAAACTCTGACAGCATCAAAAGCACGGGCAATTCCTTTCCTTGTTCCATTCACTTCCAAAGGTAGCCATTTCCATCTGGTATTACCATTAATAACTAGATAAATCAAAATATAACTATAATGTAAGTTTATATATTGGCAGCAAACTTCTACTAATGCTATATAGCTTAGAACACAGATAAAGGATCATTGTGACATATGTTCCATTTATATCAATAAACCCCCATTTATCTGTTTATTAATAGTAAAACTTTAGCTTAGAAATACATCTATAAAATAAAGCATCACCTCCGTTCTGTGATACTGGAGTCTGAGCAGTGTAAGTAGCAATAAGACCATACTATGTCAGCACCTTGGCAAAAATATCTTTTCACCCAGCAGCTGATAACAAAATGTGATAATGTCACATCTGAATTAAAACAACAAGGATGTTTATGCAGAGGTTTAGCACAGAGCATTCAGCATAAAGAACATACCTGACAGAAATAGATCTATTTCTACCACATTCTCCTTTCTTAAAATACACATCCTAAGTGTTCATTTCATTAGACTGCTGAAAAGCAAGACCTTTTCAGATCCTTATAGTGGCATCTGTTTAACACATTGCAATGATGGATTGATAGTAATTTGCCTTGTAAACAGAATGCACTTATAGAGCTGCACCAGGCAGCCTCAGCTATGCCTTAAGCAAATTTCTAATACTCTTACCATGCCCTTCATTGATATGTGCAAGTACATTTGTTTGTGCATGATCTCTTTGTACATGTGCCTAATGAAACCATTAAATCAAGCTGCAAAATGGCTATTTATCAAAAAGTAAATACCTCTGAACAGAGCTCAGATGTGGTCTCATGCATCTCCAAGGCAAGGGCAATTAGGAGTAATTGTTGCTAGAATCACTTCCACATGGTGTTTAAGCAGCAATCCTGGAACCTGTGACAACGCTTACTACCTAAGGATACAACAGGCTGTATTTTCAAAGCTCACAAATTCTCTGTATGGAATTGGGGATCTCTCATTAGCAAAGCGTGTGCATGAGCACAGCTGATTTGCTGGTGGCCATTTGCGTACATCAGGTGTGCAGAAATATGTACAAGCACGAATCACCTACAAGGCAAAGAGGTCTTTGTATTAAATAAGCACAGCTGTGTCTCAGTCTCTGCTCTTGCCCACCCATGAGCTCTAGGCACTAGATCCAACTATTTGAGAGTACCCGAGGCACGAGGCAGTAGTTAAGGGAGATCAGCGAGGATGCACTGGAGAGCAGTTACACCTCCATGAGGATTTTAGCCCGGAGACAGGAGGCTCAGGGGAGACCTTACTGCTCTCTACAAGCCCCGAAAGTAGGCTGTACCTGGGCACAGATCAGCCTCTTCTCCCAGGCAACCAGAGCCAGGATGAGAAGACACAGCATCAGGCTGTGCCAGGGGAGGTTGAGACTGGACCTCAGGGGGAATTTCTCCACAGAAAGGCTGATTCAACATTGGAATGGACAAATGCAGAGAGGTGGTGGAGTCACCATCCCTGAAGATGTTCAAGAGACAACTGGAAATGGCATTTAATGCCATCATCTATTTAATAAGGTACTGTTCAGTTAAAGGTTGGACTCAATGGTCTCAGAGGTCTTTTCCAATCTAACTGAGTCTGTGATTCTGAGGATGACCAAAGCCCTTGGCTATTCCATAGCTGTGCTTCCCTGGCTGGGGCAGGTTCAGCCCCTACATACAGCACATGCAGGTGTGTCTTCTAAAAACCATAACCACAAGTGTGAGTGAAGGACTATGAATGAAACTGGGGACTGACAAGCAAGTCTCAGGTAGAAGCACACATATTACCTGGCAGATGTGAAAATGTAAAAGCTACTGCACAGTGCACAGAAGGATGGGTCAGCTTCATTTCCTCCTCAACAGACACACAATGGGAACACTCAGGATGGCTTTTGTAGAGGAGACAATTAACTCACAAATACTTTTTCATTTATTCACAAATATTTACTGCCTTGAAGAAGTCAATGAACACAAGGACACCACTGATCTAGCGGATATATTTAGGTTTCCAAAAAGAAACTCAGTTGTCATAGGGTGTAGAATGTCCCCTCACAAAAAATAATATTCAGACAATAGAAAGCCAAATATACCTTTTATATTATAAAAACACCTCCTTCTTGCGAACTTGATTTTATTCCAGAGATGGTGATATTTCAGTGCTAAGAATACTGCTATCTCCCTTACACACATGCTGTGAACACTCACATCTGAAAAACATGGAGGTGTTTGATCAAATAGAGCTACAGATGTGTTTCCATGAACACATTGAGAACAACCAGCCCGTGCCCCCTCTGCAAGCCAGAAGGGTTCCTGTGCAATCAGTTTGTTGCTGAGGGGGGTGAAGATTTGTGAATATTTCAGTTTCTCCCCGAGTCATGCAGTCTTCAAGGAAAAATACCTAGCAATTTAAACATCAACCTTCAAGTTAATGTTTACCACATTAAAAAGCAGATAACGAGGAACAGTCTTTCATGGACAGGACTAAAGGTGGCACTGCATACACCAGGCACTTCCCCATGACTCAGCTGCAACAAGGAGTACTTTTGTGATGTGTCTACTCTTATTAAGTGGGATATGCTTTTATCTCTATACCTCAGTTCTTGCTTCTGAGGCAAAACCCACACACTTTTCTAGCTGCAGAAGGTCAGCATATATTGGATGAGAAAAAGGGAAAGAGATTGGCAAAGCATGGAAATACAGAGACTCAAATAAGGTTTTTTATTATTATTTCTTTTTTGCCTTGAGCAATAAGGCAACCATTGCCAACTTTCCAGGATGTTTAATTTAATTAACACAGCCTACAAGGATATTTAAGCAGCAGTTAATTGATAAAATAAAAAATGAATAAGCAACAAAAACGTCCTGTTCATGTGCATTTTGCTTTGTACTGTAAACATAAAATGATTGTGATTTGATCTGTATCTGGTCTTTCCAACTCTTACTGAAATGATGTGTCATGGTGTTTTAAGCTCCAATTGCCACTGCTCATTAGCAAGCAAGCCCATCACTTAGAATTAGAAACAACTTTGAAATAAATCCTCAGGCTGTAGCAGTGACAGTGCTGACTGTACTCCACTACTGCTTGGAAAGGCAGCTGTATTTCACTTCAGTCTGCACTCCCTTCATGAGCCCTACCTGCTGATGATTTTACCTAAGCACAAAGATAAACTGGATCCTTACCAGAGCAAGGAGAAAGAATATTTCTTCTTAGCTTTGTTCTCATCCTACCTCTTTTCCTGCTGTCTATGCTTTTTTTGGTGCTTTTTCTTCTAGTCTAATATATCCAGCACTCACTACAAATGGCATTATCTTGAACACAATCAAAACTTTTATGAGGGCTACAATGAAAATTTCCCAAAGGCCTCAAGAGGCCTCTTGATTTGTCAAGACAGTAAAAATCATTGACTCTCTTTTTAACTTGGACACATGGCATGGGAATGCAGATGGCTCCAGCTTGACCTTCTTCTCATTGACTGGATTATACCACTTTCTGTCTTACTTTCAGCCTGTACCTTATTATGCACACATAATTTCAAGAGTAAGGCTTCCTTGCCTCAGTATTTCCACGTGTCACAATTTAGTAACTGAGCTGAGTTATGCTTATGCTTAAGCTTCAGAACCTACACAACTGCTTCTTAAAATGAACAGGAGGATCTGACACTTAAAAAATCTCATTTTTATTCTCAAAATCTAATAATGTCAAACATATTTACTATTGTATGACTAATCAAGGCACAAAAGAAATTAGATTTAATTACATTATGGCATTGTATGGTTTGCTGTGGTACCTCAGCTTGATTTTACAACTTAGTACCATCTTTTTTTGAGTTTGACCTCTCCACTTTCTAGGTAACAAAGGTTACGTACTTTTATGAAGGAAATAGCATGACATACAAATGTTTAGAAGATTACAGGATAAAGGAATGTAGCATACTTACAGAGAGAGACTGGAGAACAGTCACTGCTTTGGGCATGAAGTTCTGAAAGACGGGCAAGGCTTACAAAAATTCTGCTCAATGTGTGAGGCTGATAAGCCAGGAAGATAAAGGTCTAATATTCATGAATCAAACATTCAATGCTCCCACCTTTCATGGCAGTCTGATGGACATCAAGGGGTTTATCAGGTACAAACCTCTGAAAAATCAAGCCTTTTTTAGTTTGTTTTTAGGAAACAGAATCCCAAGTCTCACAATATTAGTCCAATTTTTTGTGAAATAAAGTGAAATACTCATTCATACACTTCATCCAGAGTGCGTAGCAGCACATTCTGGTAGCAACACCCATCACCTGTTGGTCCAAACATTTGCAGTAGCTTCGTGGATGCCTGGTGGCACATGCCACATGACTGTAAGTCACAGTGAAAATCACCACCATTTTCTATGCTGATATTAAGACTGTGTCGTTATGAGTTAATATATTGATGATGAGGTTATTAACTTCTTTGGTGAGAAATCAGTACCCAGTTCTGCCCAAAGTCTTCTATTCACACATGCAATATGTGAGCAGCATCAGATAGGTTCTAACATTGTGCTAACAAAATTACAGACAAGCAGTGAAGCACAAAAGATCACTTTATTTTTCAAATCATACCTCTCTCATTCTTGAAAAGGTGTATTTCTAATTGTTACTATTTTAAATATAATCTATATTTTCCTGTGAAGTTAAATACTTTGAAGAAGAATCCCCAAAGAAATAAATACAAAGCACAACAGTTTCACTTTATGATTTGCTTTGAGCATTGTCTGGTCCTGCATCCACTCTGGCACTCTGCTGCACTTCAAAACTGCAAAATCCACAACCAGCCTTCCTTGTTTGCCACAGCCCTCTGCTTATCAGCTGTTAATACAATGCCAGAGCATGCACAAAATAACTTACAGCAGTTTAATAAGTCTAAAACTTTTGTTACAAATACACACATTGCTACTAAGAAAATTATTGGGATGCTTCTTTTTCCGGATGCTCATAGAAAATTCCATGTTACAAAATGTGTGTTTGATGATATGCATGTCTGCTGGTGAAAAGGAAATCAGTACTAATGAGGTTTGCTGGGTTGTTCAATGGATAACTTACAAAACCAGACAATTCCCAAAGTTATCAACCAGATCACTGGCAGCACAATCTGCAACCACCATTTTACCTGAAACCTAATTAGACCAAAGGGTTGGTAATGCACATCTGCCACAGTATAAAATGACAATAAAATGACACCAAGGTGATCAGAACACACCATGTGGGGTTTATTCTCATATGATGAGCACAGTCCAATGCAATAGCATGGATCCTGCAGCCAGGGATGGAGGCCTGATGATGCAGTTTTCTGATGCTTGTCACGATAATAGAGTGGTGGAAGTCGTCCAGTGCAGGCAGCATCATGTCCCTTCAAAGAGAAAGCTGAAGCGCTTCCTGTATCAGAAGTTGCGCTCCTGGAAAGCTTTTCTTGAGAGAGGTATCAGCGAGAGCCTGAACAGGTGTGGCTGTGAATTCATCCCAATTACATGTCTCACTTGGGACAGTGTTCCTGAAAATGCAATCAGGGTCTGGCAGCCTGGTTTTGCTACATACACATGCACTTAAAGAACATTCAAAGACTATGATAGAGGCTAAAAACTGTAGCTGAAACTCGTACCTGTTCACAACAAAGTCTGAGGTAGTTTAGAACCACTCTATGAGAAAGAAGGAAAGGGATTTAATGCACAAAAATTTCAAGATACAATTATAACTGCTACAGAGAAGGGGAGGGTAACAGTTTAAAATGGATTTAAATTAATGTCTGTCATGAAAGAGGAGCCACTAACTGAGAATGAGTGTAAAAGTTCACTAAAATCTAAACTTCTATTTAGCCTGGCTCTGAACATTAACATTCACTTTAAAAAGAAAACCAAAGACAATAGTGAAATTGAGCAAAGCAAAAAGGAAAGAACATTTTACAAGAGACTGGACAAGGTTAATAGACACGCGGTCCAAATTGTGAAGTAATGCTGTACTTCCCAAAACGAGTCCATGTGATCAGTGTGATGTTCAAATCCCTGGACAGCTGAAATACCTTCACACAGGGACACTGAAAAGTTAAGAATTCTTTCAAGGTTCACTCTTGATGATGCAGTTTACTTAGAAAAGAACACTTATGTAAAATGAATGCCTTGGACAATGCACTACTAGCAAATTGACTGTATATTTGGTGTACCACGGTGGGAAAGAAATACTTTAAATTTATATTTAAATTTGAGTTATGTAAGCCAGCATAAAACCTGACCTACTTCCTAAGTCAACAGTAAACTTCTTACTTATTTTCCTCTTAAGGGTAACAGACTGTAAACAGATCATGGAAGTACAAGGCCCAAAAGGACTAGTATTTCCCACATCCATAGAGAGCCAAATTCAAATGTTGCACACTAGCACTTGACAGCCTAGTGGCAGCTGCTTTTAGAGTCTGATGTGAATGAAAGGGGATGATGATATTTTATTCAGCATAGGATAAAGAGGTAAAAATAAATATTTTTTTAAAATTCCTTAATACATCACAATACGGAGGAAAATTACAGAAAACACCCCAGCAACAGTGATATGATGCTATGTAGGGAGGAAAAGAAAAGGAGTAACAAGCAGGTTGGGAAAAGCATGTAGGAGAAAGTAAGAGCTGGAAAGATGGGGGACAAACAGAACTAGCTCAGACCACAAGAATTGTATCTTTGTGTTGCTCTTGCCATAAGAACTACTAAAGCCTCACTTCCTATGTTTTCTTTCAGCACTCATATTCAGATGAATGATAGATTCCTCAACAACATTCCATTATTTAACTAAAAAAGGCCATATAGAAACATGTCTTTCCAAACAGTCACTCAACTTGCTTAACACATACGTTTCCATCGCTACATATGCACAGATGCAACCATGTAATTCCATACCAGTCTTTCTTTCCCCCAAATTGCTCTTTTTGCAGCTCTAGCTCTTGCTTCAAGAGATATTTAAGAGATATAATCTAATCATCCAAGCCTCATGACCTTCGTATTACTGCATAAAAACACTAATTTAAGTATTTACCTCTCAAAATGAGTAAGCAACACAATTTCTGAAACAGATCCAAATCATGCAACACTGACAGCCTTGTTATTAAAAATGGCAAAAACAAACTTAGAGAATAACCCAAACAGGACCCTGGTCTGCAGAAGCAGAAGAAACCTGCCCCTGTTCTCCAGCAATGAACCTGCCATGACTGTTTCAAAAGCCATTTCTCAGCATGACAAATCTCTGTGAGAAATTCCTAGGAAGAATCTTACCATCCTTTAGCAACTGAAGATAACTGAAAAAATCCAACAGACAGCTATAGAAGATGCCCAAAAGCCAGTTCTGTGGCCTGACCATGTTTCAAAAGCACAAGCTGAAAGTTTTGAGTAAAGACAAAAATTTCTTAATATCTGTGGTTAAACACACTTATTGTATTCTAGGTATCAACCAGAAATCTCACCACCTAGCAACTATAATCAGGAGTACAGGGACAACAGATAGGTGATGTAGGCCACAAAAATTACATGAATGAAGGAAAGGCTGAACTGGGATTGCTCAGCCTGAAAAAGAGAAGGCTTTGGGATGACCTGACTGTGGCTGTCCAGTACTTAAAGGGAGCCTAAAAGAGATGGAGACAGATGTTTTACAAGGACATGTAGAGGCAGGACAAGGAGGAATGGCTTCAAACTGACAGAGAATAAGTTTAGATTAGGTATTAGGAAGAAATTATTTACTGCGAGGGTGGTGAGGCACTGGAACAGGTTGCCCAGAGAAGTTGTGAATGCCCATCCCTGGAAGTGTTCAAGACCAGCTTGGATGGGTCTCTGAGCAACCTGGTCTAGTGAAATGTGTCCCTGTCATGGAAGGGAGGTGGCAACTCAATGATCTTTGAGGTCCCTTCCAACCCAACCATTCTGTGATTCCCTGATTCCTCTACAGAAAGACGTTGTGATAACTACTGTTCATTTGGACTACAGGGCACACAGTTTAGACACCCTCATTTGAGCAGTAATACTGTCCAACTCACTTGGTATTTCAGGACTCAGCTGGTACTTTTTGGACACAGAGAATTTGGTGCAAAAGACCATACTAGATTAATTTTGTAAATTCCTCAGACTGCTTAATATAATTGACTGAAGTTGTTGATGTGTATCTGCCAGTTTTCAGGAGTTAGAGGATGATTCTGAAGATTATGAGAAACGTGTTTTAACTGAGCAGCTGCACAAAGAGAACATGTGTGCCAAGATGGTAAGTACAAAAAGGATGAATAAAAGTTCATTTTACCAGTAGTGCAGCTTTCCTCCTCTGTGATAGCCCAGGGCCTAAGGCAGTATGAGGCACTGGAGAGGCATGTTTACACCTGTGCAGGGTGATGCCACCACTCATTAAAATATTTAGTAATCTGAACTTCAATTCCATTATGTTCATGTAAGGAATCAATCATAATTTTTTCAGAACACTGAGCTATATTATTGTATTAGGCTGCAAGGAATAGTACGAGAAGTGCTTCTCTAAGGACTGGCTGTCTGAAAATGGATAATGTCATGGGTGTATGGAGCTCATCCTTCACTTCCACCATCTGGACATACTGTAGTAATTGAACACATACAGTATGGTAGGATGGATATGTGGTCGCACAGGAAGTCAGTACATGGGCATATGACAGATACCTGCAGTTTCCTCATACTGTGCTGCACTTTTTAATTTGGGCTTTCTTTATCTAAAGAAAGTTGCAGAGTGATTTTAAAACTTTTCATGTAAGCATTCAAACACAGACCCAGATTCCACGGTGGAATGTGAGTGGGACTTTGTCATTAGCTCAGCCAAAGCTTTGCAATGAAAGCTTGGCAAGGGCCAAAAAGACTGCAGGGTTTTTTTGAGCAGGTAACAGAAGTCCTGTGAAGGTTCACTCTGTAAATACTGCAAGCCACGGCAGACAAGGTAGCTAGGAGGAATATCTGTGTTCTTTGGACTGCACCCATCTTTGAGATGAGCATTTAACTTGCTTTATATTGTATACACCTCACTACAGCCAAATTGCCAATATTTAACAACTGGACAAAAACTTTGGACTGGCTCACCTGTACCTTTTTTTAGATACTTGCACTTCTAAAGCAACCAGCATCCTGCCATACCACAACAGCAGCATTTCACACCTGCCTGCAGAGATTTTTTTTTTAAATTTTGGAGCTTTAGAACATATTCTAAATGCAAGCTAAAGAATTAGCTATGACCTCAATTTAATGCACATATACACACACACACATACATACATATATATATATGTATGTATGTATGTAGAGTATTTAAGCAGACCCAAAACTCGACCCAGGACCTTTACGTCTGTATCCTGAACAAAGCTTTGTGGAGCTTCCACATATATGTATGAGTTAACTAGTACAACTGACAACAACAACAATCAGTTCAGAGAGAACTAACAATTCTAACCTAAACAGAACCATTAGCTGAGAGATGGGGATGGAAACCAGGCCTCAAGCATCCTCTGGGATCTACAATTATTTTTGAAGCATGGTTTAGTCCTCTGGCAACTGATATGACGATGCACAAGCCTAAACAGTTACTCTTGGATACATTAACTCTTACTGGCTCTAGCATTTGCTTACTACTCTAGCCACAACAACAAAATTACCAATGCATTCACTTGTTTATTTGACAGTAGACTAGCACCTGTCAAAATATAAGCCAATTAATATCTTCACAGAGAAATGCAATCTATAGCTTGTGAAATCAAAGTTCTAATCCCTTATTAAGCGTCTCTGAGTGGGCGTCACTTTATAACCAGAACTACGATGACACAACAATCAGACAAGAATGGCATTAACTTTGTCATCTAATTTTTATACTGAAAATTTAATTAGACTGAAACAATTACAGACTTCTTTTGCTTTCTTTTATAGAAACCAACTCTCATCAAGTCAGGTACTCAACTGAAAATTCTCTCATGTTGTCATTAGTAAAGATGAAGATGCATTAAACTGAATTTTTCAGCAATGCTGAGAAGCGCTGAGCTCTTACATGAGTTGTCATAATGAATAACTGATTTTTATGGAGAAAAGAAGAAAGAAATGGAATTCTGAAGGAAGGAAACTGCAATGAAGAAGAGTTCTTACTCTAACAAAATTAGTGATTTCTCCTCTGTATTGTCTTTTATATTAGACTTGCGTTAACTCATCTCATTGTAATTCCATTTAACAGCTATTTGAACTTGTTTTAAAGCTGATTGGAAATGGCTTGAAAAGCATCTTGAAAAATTGTAAGCTGCACAATGTTTGCTCACTTCAAAAATTAATTTCCTCAGATAATAATTTTCCCCTACATTCTGTGAAAAAAAACCCTTTTATTTTCATTTGGAAGAAGTTAACTAAATAAAAGGATTTTAGAAAGGCCTTTGCTGATCTCCACATGAGTTAAGTCTAAGCCTGAATTCAACCTATGGAAGTAAAATTGAAAAAAGGAAGCCTGGGGAATTTAAAGATGCTGAAGTACCAAATAGAATCAATGGCACAATATTGTCAGTACGGTTATTTCCATTATGCAGAACTCTAACAACAGGTCTATTTTATAGTTTCTGATAAGAAAGCAATGAGTATCTGGTCTGTTCTGCTCTAACCTTGTTCCAAATAGAATAAGACTGATTACACAGCTCTGAATAATTACAGCATTTCATCACTTTGATAAACCCTGATAATACGCCATAACAGCACAAACTTACTGTCACTGAAAAGAAAAGCCAAGATAAAAAAGAAAAGGAAAAAAAAAAACTTCAGAGGAATATACATTAAGTACATCTGAACTTGGGAATCAATAAATACAGACAATAATCAGAAAGAATGAGAACATTCACACAAAACCACAAATCAGTTCTGTGTTGTATCCTCCTTTGTCACTACTAATACATTGCTGACACAATGTTTAAGACAAGACACCTCTCCTAGGCAATACAGGTATTAGGGGTGTTTGTTGGTGGGCAATATTAGAAGACCCAGCGGAGTTCAGCTCTCTGTAAACATTATATCTTCAAATAAAGAGGCTAAAGGTTGAAAGCGTGAAAGGCTTGTGGCAGGGCTTGCCTTAAAAGCCTGGGAGCTCACTGAGCTCACCTTGATGCCAAGTTCTCAGAGCAACTCTAAATAAAATAAAGACTCTGAGAAAGGCCACTGTGACTGAGAAGAATAATACTAAAAATTGCTATTCGCCTGCATGAAGGGACAATGTAAAGTTGGTTTTTCTTTTTATTGATTTATGGGGGTGGGAAACTGAAGGCTCTGTAGGACCTCAAGAGTTTTTGCTTTGGGGATCTCAGATATGTTCATGCAGATTCCTGGCAGAGAGTGAATGTCATGGGAAATAAAGAGACATTTCTGTTCCACAATGAGTTACAGGACAAGATCAAACACATGTTCCATAGGTTATAGCCTACAAGACTTATCTGTATCATAAAAATTAACTGTGCACACCAAAGATCACAAATGGAAAAATTTCATTCTTTCTCTGAGAGCCTAGGCTCAGAACAGACAGCACAACCTTTTTTTTTATTTTAGTTTTTTTAACATTCTCTACAATCGTGGCAACTAAACACTAACAGCTAGGAAGTTACGCCCTTTGCTTATCCACAGTTTGAGAAAAGCAAAGTTTTGATGGAACTGCAAAGAAATACCACCATTGCCATGCAAGGACTTATCTACCAAAAGCAAGATATGCTCCAGGCACCTCAGTAATTCCAGCATGGATTGCAACTGACAAAGTTTTCTGCTTTTAAAGGGAAAAAAATTTTAACTTTTTGGACTTATACATAAACATGAGAGTGGTGTCCTCAGTAGCTGGTCTCAATTCTTCCATGCTCCAAAGGCTGTTAAGCCATAAGGCCATCAGCCCTGCAGACTGGGAGGTGACTGGCACACGCAGTATCCTGCCTCAGAACTCCACACTGTCTAAGGCAGCTGTGGCACATCAGTTACAAGCTTTACACAGCACAGTGGGCAAGTGGGCATCCATCTTCACCAACAGCCATTCACAAGTCAGAACACAGCAGTGGGAAGGGAGGGAACTGTATGCAAATGTCAGAACTAAGTTGTAATTTGGCAATGAAAAATACTATAGTATTATTGATAAAGCCTAATCAATTTTATTTGAAAGAAAAGGGATGCTTTTCTTATTTGAAATATCCTCTGATTCATTGCTACTACTGATTATATTTCTTCTTGGGTTTAGCACAACTAGTATCCAACAGGGAAATTATTTCAAATTAAGCAGTGTGATAAATTAAGATACAATTTGCTATGTTGATATAACTCATTTTATCACTATGGTTATGTAAAGGAAAACCGTATTTATCCTGCACTAGCTTTGTTTTCTTCTGACAAGGTTATTTATCACCACAGGAAATTCCAAGTTCATAAAACTGGTTAGCTGACATTTCCAATATAATATATTTTGTGAGGAGGAACAAGCATCCTAATCAATTTTGCCAATTACATCAGCATTTGTCTTAATACAAAATCTCTTTATCCCATACTGAAAGACCGACATGGAGCTCTTCCTAAAAGTCATGCAGATCTGGAGAGTAAGAGACTACGTCATCATCAGTGTGAAAACAGAATAAGCAAAGTAGCAGGCAATGTAATCCAAACAGATATGGATGGATAACAAATTCCGTGACTGTAAAGTAAGAACCAGATCTTTTACAATACAGTGCAAAAGCATCACATTTTATGAAGATCATGAGAAATGTTAATGCATACACAGCCTTTGAATTTTTAGCTCCAGACTGTAAAACAACTCTTCTTGGAAAAATGTGAATGATCTGCAAATTCGTCTTTTGGTATTTGAACAACTGCTTGTCAGTGACCAGATGGAGTTCCACTTTTCTAAACCAAACATTTTTGATGTTCTGTTGCAAGTTGTCTTAGGCAGGCAAAATTTAAATAATCATCTTCAGGAGTGAAAAAATACAATTTTCTTCAAGATGGATGTTTGATTTAGAAACTTCCTTTAGAATGTACGAAATGACAATTTTGTACTTTGAAAAGTCAACTAAGGTTAAGATTAATATAGATACATTAATTAGTTTGTTGATATAATGAATGCTTTTCTTGTCATCCCACTGATGAATGAGAGAATTTGCATCTCAGCAGGTAAACATGTCTGATACTTCCTTAATCTACTGTACAGCATTTGCTATAGCCAAAAATAAGAAACTAAGTGGAATACAGAATCAAAATTATTTAGAAAACAGATTACTAGTTACAAAGGAATATGGATGAAGAATCACTTTAAAAATAAAATATATTCTGGGCTGATGTGTTCCATAAACATTTTTTTTTGCTAATAAAAGCCTCCAGGGAACAAATACTTATTTCATATGCTTTCCATTCTGCTTGAGTAATTTTAGATTTCCACTGTAGCTCTGCCTTTTATTCCCTTCTGTTTTCCTTGCCTGGGTTAGATTAGAGAGGTAGGGTGTTAATGGGGTACTTGATGAAGATTGAAGACCTATTTTCTCCCCCCTTGGAGACCAGCCTGATTTGAACATACTGAGGAGAGTGAAACAGTCTCTTCATGTCCTTCGGAGCAAGCCTTTTCCATTTCAATACTTCCAGCTTTCAGACATGGTCCCCTTCATTCACAGAGAAAGAAAAGGTGCCAGCACAAGAAGGTTCTGAACAATTTCACAGGATGTCGGTGGGGCTGCAAAAGCTCCCTTTCAACCTCCTTTATGGTTGGTGAACATGAGGATGCAAGGTGGATCCAGGAGGGGAATTCAGGGAAGCAGGTGCTTGCAGCTCCAACAGGGCAAGAAACAAGTTACTGTCCACCAGTCCCCACCTCTGTTGTTGCTACTTCCTTACTACTCTCGTCCTTGTGGGTACTGTTTTGTGCTGGGCACTCAAAATGCACACAGTGAAACACCTGGAGAGAACAAAAAATGAAGATAAAGCAAAACAATTTAATGCCGGCAAAAGCATGATCAAACTAAGATGAAGTCTATATGGAAGTCTATATGGAAGTCTGCAGGCCAGATCAGTGACAAAGTCAAAATAGAATGTTTCACCATGAGGTCAAAAACATTTACTCATGGGCAATAAACATTAGACAGGAACAACACTGGAGCAAGACAAGGCCTTCAAATTATACCAACTTTACATATGGCACCAAAAATCAGAAAGATGGTTCCAAAGCAGATAGGGATATTTGTAAACAATTTTTTTTCTTTGCCAACTAGCAGAAATACCTACTACATGCTATTGGATAATAACAACAATTATATTAATTGTATTAAACACATTTTATGATCTAATCACTTCCTCAAGAGGCTGAATGTTCATGCACACTAGAAATGAAATTTAAATCATTACCAACATGATTCTATTTCAAGATTGCCCTCTGCTGTAATAACAATAGCAGCTCTACAGACATGTCCTGGAGTATGTAGAAAGGCATTCAGAGTGTCCAAGGTGGCTGCTGCTTCATCAGATGAAATATTCCATTTGAAATAGTGATCATTTTCTGATGATTCAAACAATACCTGGGACCAGTGTACAGGTGACTGTATCTTAGAGTAAGAGGACCATGTGCTTAAGCATTTTTCCAATTTATTTTCTACTTTACTTACTTCTACTTGTTCTTGAAGAGCCTGGGAGAAGAAGGGGGAGGAACTCTTTAAAATTGTTACAAAACCTCTTCCGATATGATTTTGTATTGCTATGAATTGCACAGCTTTGCCACATACTAAACATAAATATTTTCTTACACTGCTTTAAATCTGTTATTTTCCCATGCATTATAGTTGAAAAGGTAAAGCTTGATGAATATTATATCCTGAATTTTAAACTTATTGTCTTAACTTTGTATACTTTTATGACATCTTCTATTATCCTTGTCTTTAAAGCTCTTCTCATAAATGAAGGTAATCTCTTATAATCTTAACTGCCCTTTCCCAGACCCTTTCAAATTAATATGGGCAAAATCAAATATCATAAACAAGACATGGATATACTACATATTCATACAAAACTACAAAATACTGTATTTTCTATCTTTTCTTTAAAACAACCAAAAATCCTATTATTCTTTTTGACAATCCCTGCTCAAGTGAACACTGAGCAGACATCTGCACTGACATGTTTGCAGTAGCCCCAGGTCTTTTCTGAGGATGTAAGTTAGCTAATTCGAATTCCGACAGCATACATAAAATGAATTTAAAAAATCTTCAGTCACTACTTGGTTTTTTTTAATCCCCATTTTATTTTCTTGTGCCCCTCCGTGTAAGTTTTTTATGCAGATACATTGCAATATGTGCTTATATTTCTATATATACACTCATGCTCACATAAAGATGTATTGCTATGCCTCTATATATACATATATGAACAGATTACAAATTTGCACCAGCACCCACACACAGACACATGTGCACAAAATGGTTTTCCTCTGCATTTCTTCTGTTTTTTCCTAAAGCTGAACTAATTCCTATACTGGCATGCATTCTCTCCATCTGTTACAGTTCTTGAGAAGCCAATTTTTGTATTTATCTACACTTCTAGAGAAGTCCCTTTTGTACTCATCCCATTCCTGTGTTTTTAAAGTAACAGTAATCATTTTTAAAGTAATCATTTTTCCAGCTGCGCTTTTCAGGATAAGGCCTTGAGGAAAAGAACATTCTCTCATCTGTGCAGCTCTGTAACATGCTGCTTTCCTTGGAAGGAAGCACAGAATATGATGGAGGTCTCTAACCCAGAAGATTCTGTATTTCTACTGTATCCCACAATAATAGTGTTTCCCATTTAAAACCTCACTTTACATAGTGACACAGCTTTTTTAAACATAGTGTGGATAGCCCTGAAATTTAGCTAATAGTAGGCTAGAAAGTCAGAAGTACACAATTCTTAAATCGTAACTTTCATTTTTACTGATTCTTTCATTCTAAATTCTAAATGGTCAAAACATGTGGCATATTGACAAGCCTGTGAATTTGGAACATTATTCTCAGTTACTCTGTCACCTCAGGATATAGAGAACACTGTGTGAGAGAAGCCTAAGCCTGAGAAGCACAGTCGAGCCCAGCCACTTCATCCAGTATCAGAATTAAGCATTTCAGAACAGCATCACTAAAACAAACAATCTTGCATGTGCTTCACTCAAAAGAAAAAGATGACAGTTCAGGATCATCCTGTGACCCACATCATGTTCTGCTTCTCATGGATATTTTAAGAGAGGTCGGACACACAAAGCAGGAAGGCCAAGTACAAATACACTGGTGGAGTAATTTGTAAGATAAAGCTCTCACATCAGCAACTAGGTGTCCTTTCCAGGTCAGTAATACTGGAGAGGAATAACAAGAGAAAACTTACATAAAGTATCAGGTGACCTGTCTGACAAATAAATGATGACAAGGAAAAATAATTATTTTCTCTACAAAAGTAGGATGTGTGTGAGCTCAAGGAAACAGAAAGTTACACTTCTACATGTTCTAATATGTCAAAAGCTATTCAAACTCCAACTCAAAAAATTTGTGAACATCATGGCTTTCAAAACTTGGAAAACATGGCAAGGAAAAGATGAGTTTAAAAGATTAAAGAATCCACAAAATGGAGAAATTTTATGGGACTTCTTTTAAATTTCAAAAATCAACTCTTCCCTTCAGGATGTACAGATTGTGTTTCAAAGTTCAAAGGAATGTGTTGGTAGAACATGTAAGGAGTATTTTGTACCTATTACAGTAACACTCCTTGATAAGAATATGCTGCTGAATATGCTGTGTATTTTATTTAAAATGAAAATGGTTTGACATACTGTACAACCAGCTGTGGGCAAGTAATTCTGGACACACTTGTATTCTTACTGAAGAGACTACTGAGACTATAGAATAAACCAAGACTTTGATTACACTTTTATTATTTAAATTGTAAATATGAAAAAAATCTCGCTGCTTTCTTTGGAAAATTAAAATCCATGACAAAACATTACAGACCCTCTGTTTTATATATATATATATATATTTTTAAAAAAGTAATTTAGTAATATGTGCACACTGACAGTGTTCCTCCTCTATAGGCATTAGAAGAAATAATTTAAAAAATAAAAACCAAATTAGTGTTGGATGCAGATTTTACAGACAAAAGAGGAAAAGACAAAGGAGAACAGCATGTGTTTATAATTCCACTGAGACGCTACATGAATAGCCATAACCTCTATCCATACTCATCTTCACTATAGTTATGCAGTGCTCTATATAAATAATTACACAGGATATTAAATTTCTTGGAACTAGTAACCAATTTGAAATTAGAATTATGGCTAAAAGGCCATTGCTCTTCAGGGCTTAAAGCTACCTTCAAGAATTCAAAGTTGAAAGCAATGTTTTCTGCATTCTTTTTATGCAATGCAATGCATTATTTGCATTTCGAGGTGCATTGCAAATTTATGCAATGCACCTGATTCTTTTTTAACAAAGAGTTGGGAATTTACAAACACTGGCATGAGAGAGAACAAGACTATCAATATGGATCAGTAATGGAAGAAGCCTTCTTCACACATGTACTACTCCATAGGCAGCTTCTAACACTAATTCTAAGGACTCACTGATTAAAGCTGAACTGTACATGGTGGGAGACACTGCTCAGAAACACAAAATAAAAATTTGTTTTCCCAGTTCTGTTGGTTGGTCAGCTACTTCCAGCTGTTGGCTGAGATGGTGATATCTGGTGCTGCTTTTGTTTGCAAGAACTGGGAACAGACAATGCCTTTGGACAATGTTCCCAGTGCTTAGGAACCAGCAGCCCCAAATGCTAAATGCAATCAGAAAACCTCACCTCTGGAGCTGACAAATTCTAATTAATCCAAATGTAATAGTGCGACCCCAAGCTCAGTGTAAAGCATCAAAGTACTAAGTTTGGTGGTGAGCTACATGTGTGGGATACAGACAGGCAGGTCCATACACACAAACAGTGGCTTTTGGTGCCTCTCATGTCATACAAAGTCCTAATCTCACAAAGATGTACATATAACTCTTAAATTCACAAACTGTAAATTGTTTCACTGAAGTCAAGAGTAAAATCTGGACAATACACAATGACTACAAAAGAGAGAGGCACAAGTAAACAAAGATGGGATGATATTGCACTTGATGGGCTAAGATAAAATATTTTTTTCTGTATAAAATGAAAAAAATTTCCTGGTTTGGCCACTATTAGTCAACTGATTTACCAGGTATGAAAATTAATTATAAGTGAATCTTATGCAAATAAGGATTTCTAATGAATAATGAGATTTTTCTTGTTTTGTTAATTAAAAAGATAATATACGGTTGATAAAATCCAAGTATATCAGAGACCATACACCTTTCTCTAGTGCACTAAATTGGTATTTTAATTGTTCATCAAAATAAGGATGAATTTAAAACCAAACCAAATAGAAGTGTTTGATGGCAGCGTGGAAAGGTCAAAACAAAGAACAGATAATGACACTGTTCAAGAGTTTTGCTAGATTGCCAGAGCAAAAAGATGAAGTATGTACATTTGAGAAGGCTTTATCAATTTCACTGCAAGATATGAAAAACTGTGCTGTAGTATATTCTTGAAGAATATAGGGTTTTTTAGAAGTTCCTTACCTCATTAGCTGTGTTGCGAGTTCCAACTATTCTGATAAAAGATGCAGGCTGTTTATCAAAAGTGATTGTTTGCCAGGATCTACAAAGAAAATTCAGAAAGACGTACAAATATTAAACACAGTCACAAAAGCTTCCAATAAAACATACAGAATGCATTCAAGTGACAGTATATACTATTATCACTTAACAGGACAAATGGAGAAACACTTTTCATTGTCTGAATTTCCAGCACTACTTCCTCATTTTTAAGTGTCTTGACTCTGCTTATGAAATGTCATACATACCTTATACCACTATAATTTGTATGCAGGGACAAAAATCATAATATTGAAGCTAAAAGTTAAGAAAATAGTCAAAGAAAAAAGGCCTGGATCAAAGTCTAAAATCCTTGACTGATATTGACTGCATTAGATAAAAAAAGGTCAGATAAATAAAAGTGCATCCTCCTATTAACTTCTCACAAGGAATCACCAGAGTTTGGTTAAATAAAATTACAACTGTAGAAGGAAAAAAACCCCAAACCAAACCACCTAAAACCTCAAACTTTTCACGCTCTAAGTGGAGCAGTAAAGCAAGAGGAGCCAAGCTTTCTTTGTGTGGGCCAAGGTCCTTCCAGGAAACTACAAATGTTACCAAGCACTATTTGCAGTTCAGGTTGTGAGCATTTCCCCATCCTGGCAGTGAGGAGAACAGAGCTGGTGTATAATTTTCAGGCTCGAATGAGAACACTAGAGGTACATTGGGACCACTATAACCTCTGTTCCTCACTCACACTCATCTGATCTGAGTGAGGTGCAACACCTCAAGCAGGCTAACACAGCAGGAAAAGGACACCATAACTTTGTGTTCACAATAAAACAGAACAAATAAAAGGAAGACCAGGAACTAGAGGTTTCAGTTGGACACCAGTTTTCTACTAGTTTAGTACTTAAACATATTAAAGTTTATTTTATTTTCATAAAACATGAAAAAAAAAACAGAATTTAACTTCTCAGCCAAACTAGACTATCACAGAAGGCTTCAGAAATAAAATTAAGTTAGGTCTAACTTGATTAATTTACTATGGAAAAAAGCTGGATAGTTTTCCAGAACAGATTCTGAATACCTTCAGAAGTGTTCATGTAAGAAAAAGGGGACCAAAGCAAAACTGGAATAGAACATCACTCACTACCAGCAGACTACCCCAAAGCCTGGCAGTATGAACAGCTTCATTGCTGACTACTTGTCTGACATTTGATTTTTCTCTTGTTGGGAAAACTCCTTTTCTCACAAACATAGCATTTCTTGGCTTAATTTAGTTGGCTACTACTTCTATCACTGTTGTCTGGTTATATTTGCTTAAAGAAGATTACAAATCCAATCAAGTCCTAATTTCAAGTAGTTTACTGGTCTTACTCCAATGGGTGTAACTAGAGTAATTCATGATAACAGAAAGGTGTGGTCTGTGGCAGGCCTCAGAGGTAGGCAGTTATCTACCTAATGGTATGGTTTATTTCTATCCCTTATGTGGCTATACCTCTATTTTAAAGCTCAGGCTGTTTCTTCATGCTCTAAATAAAACATAAAATGGGAATAGACTATTTTGTTGACTGTTTCAAGACCTGAAAGATTGTTATTTTATGTAAACATTTCCTCCCTCAACAGGAAAATTATTCTTCTTGAGACCCTTTCTAACGTTACTCTAGTACAGTCAGTCAATCTCCATGGGCAAACAGAACTTGTTACCTTGAACTACAAAATCCCAAAGATGAGAGGCTGGGACAAAGAGATGCTCACAGCACTACTTCTCATAACAAAGCATTGCCATGGTTTGCATTACGCATATGCTTTGGCACTTTACACACACAAACTTTATGCAAGGAGAACGATGATGTAAAAACCAGTTTGCTTTCTAGTGATTTGGAAAATATTTTAAAGCTGCACTAAATAAAAGAGTTTAAAATCCTAAAGAAGCTATTAAGAAGAGCCTTGTGCCTCCCTAGACACTAATGTAGAGTTTGTGTTCTGTGGTAAGAAAATACATTAATTAGAGACCATGGAATAGAATAGAAGTGGGTCTGTATTTATTTCTACTGTTTCTGAGCACTGATCAGATACACACTGCCAGAGCTCAGTGCAGAATTTCCACACATGGCAATGAATGCCATTGTCTCTGCTATGATGTGATACCAGGGAAGATGATGCATCTAGTTGGGAATACAGCTGAAAAGCACAACAGATAGTAAGAGAGATTGAGAAAAATATCTCTGAAGATTTTTTGATGTTTTGATGACATACTTCCAGATCAACTCCTCCAGGAAGTTTCTATGTTTGTTCACTTCCCAATGCATTTCAAGTCCTTACTTTCTGCTACAATGTGTCTCTGTACACCTTATTAGTGACCCTATAACAAATATAGCTTTCAGGGTTTAGCTTTATTAAATATTCAGGCAGTGTTAATATTTTTAATTAGGATTGGATTAGGACTGGATTATAATTACTCCTTTAATAATATTAAATAAATAATGTAAATTAATAATATTAAAATGTAACAGAAAAGAATAAGAAAAATTCTGGAGGGTGTGATACCATTTTCAGTAAATTCAGTCCTAAAAATATTTACTATTTTCATACGTGTCCATTTTATTCCTTTCTCATTGGAAAAAGAAAGTCAAAATTACAGAGAATTTGTAGGAGAGTTAATAAAATTCAAGAATATTTGCACTAGAGAATTAATACTCAATTGCATAATAATAAAGTTAGGTGTCTCATTTTATTTTCTTAGCAAAAAGGAGAAAAGCCAAATAGAAAACAAGCCAAGTGGATTTTGAAAGAATAATTTTTGAAATAAGCAAGGCAAAACTAGAAAGGTGCATGGAATTGACTGCAACAGTACATTTGAGAATGTTGATATATGCAAGGCAATACCTCTACAGTACAGATATTATTATGCAGCAAAGAGATAATTTATGCATATAACTATACCCCTATGAGAAAAGAGATTTCTGACAGAACATTATCAAGGCATATCTGACCTTTTTTTTGCATTTTTGCTGATATAAAAAATTCACTTAGAATTCTATTAATGTATAGAGCCATAACAATTTTTCAGTGGCGTCCCTCAATTAAAGACATCATAGGTAATCCTCAAGTTTCTTTTTAACCTTCATTTTTTACTACTAGTTAACTCTGCTAGTACTATTTTAATAATTTCAGTTTCTCTGTAGCAGTTCTGTTTCGGAAATCGTTTTGTAGTCATGCCATTTATCTAGTCCTGCCACGCATATGTGCTTACTTTACACTTTCCTCACACAAGTTTGTCTTTCTATTCTCAAAATCACTTTTGGTGGTCTTTACAAAAATTTCCTCCAAACTTTATACATTGCTTTCACATTGATTCACATGTAAGTCACTCTCTATCAGGAACAGCCACATTAAAGCAGATCAAAAGCACTTCATTTTTAGCCTGGGATTAGATAGTCATGTGTAATGGATGGCATTTCTTCACCTTTACTCCCCATATGCCAAACAAACAAATCTTTCAAACTGGTGGCAATACTTTTACTGTCTTTACCTGGGACACAGTCATAAAGAAGCTATCAGAATTTACTTCTCTCATAAAATGACACTGCTGTCTTTTGGACTTTTTTGTGTCTCTGTACACCTTATTAGTGACCCTATAACAAATATAGCTTTCAGGGTTTAGCTTTATTAAATATTCAGGCAGTGTTGATATTTTTTATGCTTTGACACCTGTCTTGCTGGTTGATTTGTTTTAGATTTGCTGGCTCAGTCTGCAGCAGTTCTGGTCATCTCTTTCATTATTTCTTTCACAGAAATAATCACTGCGTCAAGATGAGGTTTCCATCTCAAAGAGAAGACCCGGGACTAGCAGCCTACTCAGATTTATACTAGGATCCTCAAGCTGAAATGCAGCACTACAAGTTGTTTGGCTAGCAGCTCCATTTAAAAAAAGAAATTAGCCTTGTTATAGTCCTACAGCGCTTAACACTCTACATCTCACCTCAGCCACACGACTTCTAACTCTTGTTCTGCCTGACTCCCCTAAGGAGATGCAGTAATTGATGATTAGCATTCCAAAGCCATGCTTGCATCTTGTGAGCCTGTCATATTTAATTACATTTTAACTATATTCGTCTTCTATAATAGCCTGAACATAATTTAGATAATTATCTTTTGCTCTCTTATTCTCTGACTCTGCCTGTCTCACTTAGAGCTCCTTGCAATGAAAATCACTTTCTCTGTTTAAACATATAAACAGACTCTTGGGCCAAGAATCTTCACCTCCCCAACAGCAACAGCTGAAAACCTGATGCCTTTGTGCATCTCATAATCTCTTCACCATACTCTATTCAGAGAAGGGAAAAAGATCACTAGAAATCACCCCACTTCCATATTTCTTCTTGTCTTTTTCCTTATTAGGCTATTGCAAGAATGCAAGAAATTCTGATGTTAAGGTAAACTAAAATACCTTGCTATTCCTTAAACTATCTATAGCTCCAAAATAGCAATTCACCTCCTAAAGAACATAACGGGTTTTTTCAGCATTTGGAATATTTTCCTAGTTATTTCTAAGAAAAGCTGCTATCTTTCTAAAGATTTATTACACATAATAGGACATAAATAGTGATTCTTCCCCATTATTTCCTTCTCTTTCAGAAAGAACAAACTAAGAAAGAAGTGGAAACTTATATTTTATTGAGGTTTTTTTCTAATGAGCCATTGGCACTACAGAATACTACCACACTGTGGGCTTACCAGAGCAGCACTGATCAGAGCTGAAACCGAGTTCAGGCCAAAGAAGTCAGACAAAAGAGAAAGCTGTTACATGTAACTAACATTCATCAAGCTGTAATAACCATATCATATTCATATCAAGGCTTGCTTTAGGCTAAGCATGTGCATATTCAATGTGCACATCTTGTCTCCTCACTTTCCAAGATGACATAGAGCTTCCGTTTTTCTGTTCCTCACTCCAAGAAAAAAAGAAAGCAAAGCAGACTGGGAAGCAAATGTAACCTCCATTTCACTTTCTAATATTTGTCTACATATGCCTTATTCTACAGTAAGTGATGAAACACTTCTTAGCTTATTTGGATGTAGACTTTTTCAACTGTGACTATGTATTTTTAATGGCATTTGTAAAAGCAAGTAACAGGACAATGAAAGAAGAGTTGTGTCCTTTTTCTATATATTAGTCTGATGACTGTACTGATATAAAGAAGGCAGATTGTAACCAGGATGTGATGCTGCCAAATAAAAAAATTGTGTGCACAGATAAGCAAGCTTACTGAGACTGGAGGAGTACCATGGTATGTTCTGCATGATATGTTACACCCCCTGCTTTGTTAATGAATACCATACTGACCTTTCTTATGGAGTACCTATAAAATAAACACAGAAGCACACACCATAAATGCTATAAAAGTAATTGTTATACAGATACTATTTGTTATAAAAAGGTCTACAGCTACCTTATAAATTGCCTATAAAACCCATGTTTTCCATCATAGCAGTACTAAACAATGAAGTGAAGCAATTCTCCCTCTCCTGTTACAGCTGTACTTTAACACAGGAATTCAGAATGCAGACCCTTAAAGAAGTCAGACTGAGCAGCCAGCTTAGCCAACCCCTTGCCATCCAGCCTCCCAAGCCAGTGAGGGGAAAAAGCAAGCAAAAGAAAATATTGTTAGGAATCAAAGGCCATCAGTGTTTTGGTTTATAAATTGAAGTCAATTAAGATAAATTTTAGCACTGGTCTACCTCAACTAAAAATGAGTTTCCATCTCCTGCTGTGACCATGACAGCACTTCCTCAAAAGGTGGCCTATGAAACATGGGACTCCTAAGAAAGCAAGGAAGGTACAAGCTGGAAGTAACAACTTTTTATCTGTTGCTCTCAGAGATGGAGGCAAAACTGACCTAATTATGCATCTTGGCAAAAAAACCCCCAAAAACACCAAACAGCCAAAAAGGACTTTAAGTACTAGCAGAGGTAATAAAAATGGTTTGTATAAATGTTACAAGAGTTTAGAATAAATGTGAGAATAATAATAAACACTAAAAGTCACCTGTTGCAGTATTTACACAATTTACAGTAGTTACATAATAGCTTTATATATTGACAAGTAAAAACATGCATTAACATCTTTTGGAAAACTTTCCCTCAAGAGTTTTTATTGTAAATATACTTTCCATAAGGATTGCATAATTCTCAAAACATCTGAACTAAATTTGTAGCTGTTTGTAGGATAATTTCTATTATTTGGTCCCTTGCACCAATCCAAACAAAATATTTATCCTCTCTAAGAATGCTTTACTACACTGCTATAAATGTTGTATTTCATTGGATTTCTTGTAGAAACCAAATGTGGGCTTGACAAAACAGACCTACTAGGAAAAAAAATTCTGACATATAATAGATTTCATGAAGTCTATACTGGCTTTCTGACATCTTTATAAAACTTCTCAGTTGAAAGACTCCGTACAGTAACACCTGCTTTCAAATTATAAGTGAGGCATTTCAAAGCCTCACTGCTGACAGTTTTACGTTTTTCGAAAAAGTATTATAAGAAGAAAATGTTAAAATATAGTAAAATTGAACAATGGGAAAACTGAATGTAATAATTATCTTTCTATCTAAATGAAGCAATCAATTTTCAAATATTTCCACATACCAATGTAGGCAACTGCTAAGCATTTCTGTACTGCATAAGCTCATATAATTTAGCTTGCTTACACATTTTTTTCAGTTTCAATAGGTTGTCTTTCTTTACTCCCCAAAATATAGCTTATATTTTAAAATCTTACATAAAATTAAATTATTAGCAATTTTCTGGAAACTGGCAGAATGCTATGAGCCAAATTTCTATGTTGTAGCAAAAACTGTGCATGTAGTACCTATACACACATCCTTGGGGATTGGCAGTGGCAGATGAAGCTGACAGCAGATGAAGGCTGTGAACTAGAGTAACTTGAGAGTTCATCTTCCTTCTGTGAACATCACAGCACATATGACAAGTCTGCATAATCCCAGAGGCTGAACTGGGCTTTTTGTGCTTACTTATTACCAATAGTTATTGCTCCTGCTGTTCACACTGGCGAGATTGAAAAGATTTGAAAAGCCATCCAATGCAATAACAAGCCAAATAATACAATTAATAGGATGCTTTCAACTTTGAAGACTTCTTGTCCCCATAAATCTACAACAGATTGTGGGCTACTTTTATTATGTAACTTTTCATACCAATGGAAAAGTTGATTAAAAACAAATATATAAGCAATTATTTTAGAGATATGAGGCAGAAACATGCTCCCTATTAATCAGTTTCTTTGTAGTGTGTACACTAACACTATTTATAGCACTTGTCTCTTACATTCCCCTGGGTGTAATTTCACGGCCCACTCGTAAAAACTTCACATTTACAGCAACCGCTCTTCTATTACTGTCGATAACATCTAATTGACATGTCAAACCTCCAAGGAATGCAGTAAATTGAACCACAGCCTCTAAGAAGAATAAAACAGTGAAAAAAGTAAATCAGCATGTGCTTCCTCCCAACAGCAATACAAGCATAGTGAGGTTTGGTAATGGAAGGGAGGAAAACTGTTACCCTTCCTACTACCACACTGAATTATCTATTAACCTCAGTGTCAGAAAGGAAAGCCTTGTGACCTCAGGCTGAAACTCACCCACTAAAAACCCTGAACCTGAATCCAGGACTACAGTAATTTTAGACATGAGAGTGAAGTGAACCAAGACAGACAAAAGTAACAAATACAACTTTTCTTCTGTTACTTTTTGAACAGAAAAAATGAAAATCCATCAGAATAGTGTCTGGTAAACAGAATTTTAGTACTTAGTTGGGAACTCTCTGCCTTCGAAACTTAAAAAAGTGGGTAAAATTTCACAAATACAACTTTAAAAAGAAAGGAAACATGACTCATGATGAAAGAGCACAAAACAAAGTCAGGCGAAACTTGTTTGTGTGGCAACCAAGGTATCAGGAAAAAGGTAGAATGATTTTATAAATATGTACATGAAATACATGAAGTCCATTAAAAGAAAAACTAGTTTACAGGTATAGAACAAAATAATGGAATGAAATTAGGTAATATGATGATACTCTGTACTGGTATTGAGAAATAAAAAATTCTTACTGTGGGAATTCACTGTAATAGAAAAGGAAAGAGCAAAATGCAAGCATCATCTTTTTAAGTATGTGAAACAAACTGAAAAAGCATTTTTCTAAAGAAATAGACCACATGCCACACAGTGCAGAAAACCTCAAAGGATCAACCTAAAGATATAATAATTCTTTGACTTTGTGTTTCATGTTTATAATCTGTCCCGGTAAAAAACATTACTGTGAATAAATCAATGGCTTAATACTGCATAAATCTCAGTGCAAAACATTTGTAACCCTAAAGACCATACCTTTTTTGGCCAGCATAAACAAATGGGTACTTTTCAGAGTTTTGATGAAATGAGATCCTGAATATCAACAACCAAATTAGGGCAAATCTCTTGATTTGACATGTTAACACTCGACTGGCCTCCTGACACTACAAGGAGATGTCAACGGCTGCTGTATTATTTAATGATTTTGCCTGTAAGAAAGGGCTATAGACAAAAAACCCCTTACATTCTAGATCATGAATATTTGGGTATCTCCTATTCATTAGTTTATTATCTTAAGCAACAATGAATTTCAAAGTAAACAAACATAGCTACAAAACAACAGTTGAGTATTAGGCATTCCTTTCTTATCTCAGGCAGATAAATGGGCCAGTTTCACAGGAGACATGTACAATTTGGATAACTTTTTTTGTAGTGATATTTATTTATACAGGTGCTGAGAGGGTGCATTTGAGGGTATGCCTACATGCAAGTGGATATATGCATGCACGCACAGGCATCTTCAAGAGACAGAATTTATGACTGTGAAGGCAATCCAATGTACTGCCACAAGATGATAATAATAATTCTTGAAAGTAAATGACTGTTTGTTTTGATTTTTTATTTTGGATAGAAGACTATACTACAAATATTTTACACATACTGAATTGCCTTTTCTTCTTAAAGTATTTTTTCTAGATAGTAATAGCAATACATATATCTATTTTTAATTTAACAATTTTTGCTGGTCTCCAAAGAGACGTTCAAGTCTTTGCTGGCATGGGGGAAAAACCCAATATCTAAAAGAAACAGGTAGTGATATTGTGGGTATTATTTGGTATTGCTTATTTTCTCTGAGGCAGAACTCAGCTGACATCCAAATTGATGTCAGATTTACTGTGGTGTTTTCACAACTCTCCTCACAGCAATGTGCATGAAGAGAAGCCAAGACCATGGCAGCCGCAGGGCAAAATGGAGCAAGGCAAAACTTTAATGAATATGGTACATGCAGAGCTATAGTGAACAAGTACATGGAAAAACATTTAAGGCAGAAGAGGATGCTGCAGTTTGCAGCTCCTTTTTACTCTGTTGAAGGCTTGCTCAAAAGATCCATGTATATTTATGCCTGAAAAGCAAACACAAGGAACTGAAGGTAGAAGTGGAAAAATAGAAAAGACAAATTAACAATTTGGAAACCTTGTGATCCGGAATTGCTGTTAAGAAATGTAACTATACAGAACCTATACCCTTCTTCAATCAAGCTAGAATCACCTAAAATAGAAGCTAGCAAATGAAATATTAGATGCAGAAATTCTACATTGCTGAGAGGCTCCTAATGCTCTGAAACAGAAACACTGGTTTCTCTCTGTGAAATCTTAATTCTTTGTGCTTAATAAGACAGCACTGTGAAGCTGGAGTCTTTCTTCTTTTGCCTTATCAGAATCTTCCAAAAATGTGAGCATATAAACACAGGGCAAAATATGTAATTCGATGCCTCTATCGTGCAGGGCTTAAAAGCTCAATAATTACACAAAATGACCCTTTATATCTGTCTGGCTTGTTCCAGTAGGCATTTTTACCAGGATAATGAACAGACTAATGAGAACTCTTAGTTTATTTTTGTGAAGTGAGACTTGAAATTGAGCTTCACAGTGTAGCAATTTCCCAGACATCTTGCTTGAATATATTTCATTTCATATTGTATGAATGTGGCTACAGTGAGTTTGGCAACCCTGGAGCAGGCACCTGGATGTCACAGAGTTGCTGTGAAATTTGCTTCATGTGAAATAAATAGGATGAACCATAGTTGAAATATACTCCATTTGACAGAAGAAGAGGTACACTAAGAGTTTTGCTGTGAAATTGACTTCATGTAAGATAGGACAAAGTATGGTCAAAAAAATCTGCTTGACATCAGAGGTACAATAGTTCCTTTCAGACTTTTCCACCGTGCCACTTGGGAGCTCAAGCATGAGACAGGATTAAGAACTACACAGAAATTAGGAAAAATGTTTCCTTATTCTAGGTATGACAGGACAATAGATGCATGCAAAACTGATGGGAAACAACAAAAGAAATGTGATGCAGGCATACAAGCAGTTGGAAAGAGCGCTGAGAAACATTCAAGACATTTTATTATGCAAGAAAACAGTTCTGTGGAAGGAGTTAAGGAGAATAATAATGAATGAAAACTGATGCAAGGGAATTCTAGAAATGGGATCATACAGTGAAGTGCAGGAACTAGAAGAGGACAGGAATGAAAAACTGCTCTGTTTGTGGTTAAATATAAGAAACTACAAATATAAGTACATAATACACCCCGTACAGTTACGAGGAAAGATATTAATACACTTCAAATATTATCTCCATAGCAGAAGAAATAATCATATCATGATAGACATTAACCTGGTTTCACAAAAGTATACCCAGGAAGAGCAGAAGTATTTTTCTCACTTGAAATCCTCAGACAACTTTTCTGTACATCTGGAAAGAGGTTTAGGACTGTTAAGCGCATGACATAGATGATTCTAGGTGTTTTTTACCTGTGAATTATTATCAAATAAAATTCAGCAGTGAATGAAAACTTAAAATGCACATAATATGTCATAAGGTAGAAATATGAAACACTGGACAAGAGCAAAAACCTCAAAGTTGAAAATTATTCTGAAAAAACGAATCAGAAGACAGTTAATAAATTTTGATAATGAATCCTGGATCCACTCCATCAAGTCCAAATGTTGTTTCATGTGAAAGTATTGATTAGATTTATACATAAACTACAGAAAAAAAAAATTGAGAGGAACTGAACTGAGAATTGAGAATTTGAAATACCTATTATACAATAAAAACTCAATAAGCAATGGAATCATGAAATTAAGTTTGGAAGTTTTCACACATTTATAATAGCAGAACATTCTGAATAACAAAGAATTAAAAATATATGTATAATGCAGTATGTTATAAACCTCCTGGAAATCAAGTAATGCCTGCCACAAGAAAATCTCAGCCAGCCATACAGACACTTGATATAAACTGCTTTAGAACTGTCCATCTATAATCAATATTCATTGTCTCCCAAATTCCATCACAGTAGTAGATAGAACATACTATGCCCGCTGCCAAGGGACTAGATCCATTTCACAATAACTACAAAGAAGAGAACTTTGAAGAACAATACTGAGTTGATGAGCACGGCGATAGCCTGCTTAGTATTTGCCTTTGCAGGGTTTATTTTATCAGAAGTGTCATTAACTCTGAGGTCTGGTTCTCCTACTGGCCTTTGGTATCTTCTGTTTTTCATTTGACTTTCAGACTCTGTCAGCAAATTCTCCTAACAAGTGCAAGTCTCTATTGTTTGACACTAACATGCTCAAGTCCACTTATCATAAGTGTTTTTAAAAATAGAAGGGAACATGACTGTTTTTCATTACTGTCATACTGTGTAGAGAAAAACAGCTTATTGTGGAAAAGAAAAAAAACATAGCCTCCACAGAGCATGTGAAAATTGTCAATTACATAACCAGTATGCATAAATTGGCTCTCACTTAGGAAAGGTACACAAGCTTCCCCTGTGAAGATAACAGACATCCAGTTTTTCTTCAGCCTTTTAAAACTGGGAGAAGAAAAGGTTAGGAGTAGCCTGTCGCTTCCTGCCTTTGAGCACTGAATTATTAATTTACACAAAATACTACATTAAAAATGCCATTAAAACAACCTAAAGGAGCACACTGATAGTTTAAAGGGGAAGTTCATGCTTCAGTAGTCTGCCAAAACCAATACATGCTCTTTAAACATAATTTAATTTTTTTTCTCATAGCTTTTTCTTCCACTTCCCGATTACCAAAGGTGTCTGTCGAGGTCTGTGTTTGGCAGATGGTTCATCCTACCCTTTGTGCCAGCAATTGAGCAAAAATTATTTGGAGACCTCACAGAACACTTGCAAGACAGCAGGCTAATGACTACCACAAAAGTCTAACTCCACTGCAAGAACAGGTAGCTATAAAGCCAGGCAGCAAACAGTGAAGGCAAAAAGTCTTATCCACAGAAAGAACTCTTAGCCACACGTCTTTGAAGACAGGAAAATTAATAGGGAATATTACTAGTAATGCAAATTTTCTCATTGAAGTATTCTGTCTCTTCAAATATGGGCCCCTGTGAAATTCTCCAATGTTTTCACTATATCCACTTTGATTTTCTACGTTGGAAAGCAAGTGAGTTTTTTTTTTTCAGTCTACTGCAATATATTAAACACAGAACTAATGCCGGAAAGGGTAACCTCAGGATTTCAAGACCTTATCCAATCACTTACATTGGACTCACATCTCCAGTATTTGTAAGAGAAAGAGATGTAATTTGGAGCATACATTTTAGAAAGAATTAATATTTTAGCCTGGCATGAATACATGTAAAAGTTGACTGTTCCTCTGAGAGGTACTTGCAGTCAAGCAGGAAATCACAGTCCCATGGAATGACATACCTACTTATTTTCGTTAAACAAAGACACAAGTATAAGTGAAGACAATTTTTGTACCAACATTAGGTTAATTCATTTCAGGCTGGGATATCAAATATTCATTAAAAAAATAGCATTTGGCTGAGACAAAAAATAGATGCAAAATTGGACCGCATTAGCAAAAGATTTGTTTTGTTTCATCCAAGTGAGAGAGGAGCACAGCATTCAAAAACATACACAGAACAAAGACACGAGGGTACTGTTGTTTCTATCCTTGTATGCTCTAGTCTGGTTATTGAAAATTACCAAATCTTGGCATTATAACTGTCTGCCTAAACCTGATGGTGAGTCAAACCCAGGCACAGTGCTTTAGTTTGATCCTTCCTTCTCCTTGGGGAGCCCGTAAATCAGCAACTGAAGGCATTCGAGGCAGACTAAAACTACCAATGTAATGCTAAGAGGAAGGACAGACAGATAAAAAAGAAATCCTTTGCATCCAGCAGGAGTATCTTCACTGTTACACTACCACAGTAAACCAGAAAAACTGTACCACCTCTGCTTTACCAGCATCTGTTAATTTTGGTAAAAATCCAAATCTATCTTCTCTGTTTGTTGTCACTGTTAAAATTATCTAAAGAGAAACCAACAGTTTGTTTTCATGGCAACCCTCCCCAGGTTTTCAATCTGGGCTTTTTTTTCTTTTAATTACAGAAGCTAACCCAAAAATTAGTTCTTCTCATATTCCTGGCAGTGACTGGCTCAATTTTCCCCTCTTCATTAAGAAGTGTCTACCACGATATTGAAAGTTTACCCAACAATTTTAAGTGAGGGCCTTCATTCAGCACATGAGCCACTGAATGATGATGTCTCTTCTATTCTACATTCCACTGTTTTTAAGCACTAAGAGTATGGCTTTTTTACATCATATTGTGTTTCAGTATTTTTCAGTAAAAAAAATAAAGTGTTCCAGTACTGTATGTAATTACACACTGTGTGAAATTACAATGCTCTGCTCTTTACAGACCAGTCCTAACACTTGTAGCATTTGGCAGTTATAGAGCACTTTATATATTTATTTAACATATTTTATAGAGAAAAAATACTGATATTATAGATATTACTATANAACTTCAGCATTTCTGCAAGTCATATCTGAAAATAAAATGAAACATATTTAGTTTGCTTTGACTGAAAAAAAAAATCAGTCTATATTTCTGATCATAAAGGCAAGAGATGTAAATCGAACATAAAAAAATGCTATCAGATGCAAAGAAATCACTTGAAATTTGATGGCCAGTGAACTCTGGTAGCTTCATGACCAGGTCTTTTTATCTGTTTAAAGCAGATACAGACACTCTATGTCTGTAGGCTTCAATAAAGACTGGCATTATGCCAGCTGACTGCACATCTGTCAGAGCAAGAAGTTAGGCAAAATGCAATTCTTTAATCCACATGAAAATTGTTCCTGCAGCCACAGCTTTGAGAACTTCCAGAGTATCTATGTTTTAAATCAAGATTTTGAAGTATACCCAAAGAAGGCAGCTATCTTTACTTTAGGGATGTACCTTTATTTGCTCAAGGCTAAGGATCTGAAACAACAAAAAAAAGCAAAAAAGTGTGGTTTGAACATGGTGAAAAGATATTTGAACTGGGCAGTCTATCAGCAATTTCACCTGCACTGTGCATACTTAAGCAAGTGCTCCTTTTGACTGCTATAAGGCCTTCAATATCAAAATGTAAAAGGAAAAAAGTGCACAAAGATTCCTGATATCGCTTTCTCTCCCTTTTGTGGTTTCAGCCTTTTAGTGCTCCCACTGCTGGAGGCAGACAAAAAGATGAGTTTTATCTATTACGCTGAGATGTCTTTGAGAACGAGCAAAGATTTAATCGCTCTCCAGACCTGCAGGCAGAACCCAGGTTTTCTGCTCATCAATACCCTGCCCTTTACAGGCACTGAAAGGACATGTCAAGTTCTCCTTCACCAACCCACTTAGAGTGCATTGTAAAGCATTTGAGTCACACTGTTTGTTAAGAGATGAAATATAAACTTTAGAAAAATGTGTGTCAGCAGTGCTGCTACAAAGGACTGAATAACTCTCTTGCTTGATGTGACAAACTGAGAATTCAGAATGCCTCTGAATTCGTAAAATCAATTTTGTTTTGGTTGGCACAAATACAAGAAGGGTGGGGGCTGACCCCATATAAGCTGATGACTCGAATTTTGTCCAAAGAAAGAAAGCACATCTTATGGAAAACTGACTCAGGGAAAATGAAAGACATAAGATTTTTATAATTCTGAGCTTCCCTGGGGCTTAATCAGGAAATCACATCCCATCAACATTCACTGAATGCTGAGCATACCTGGCTTCTGGATATGTAATATAAAAATTTGCAGACTGTCTTTTCAATCTCACAACCAGTATCTAGGTCGTTCTTTGCTAGGAATTAGAGCTATCATCACATGGTTTAAGAAGGCTCTCAGCACTAAATTATTCTTCCATATTGAGGAATGGGTTTTATCAGCAGAAACTGCAGTAAAGCCAATGGAGACTATACAGTTGGAGAGTATTCATGCCTGATTTCTTCTGCCTGAAGTATTCAAATGAAAATGGAAGTTTTTCTCTCTTCTTTATCTCTGCTTAAGGAGCACTTTTTTTCTCTGGAAGGGTGCTTTTCAAAAGCAGAGTGTTCAGTGCATAAGTCAAGTACTCTACTTTTGAACAGAGACAAGGTCAAGCTTGGGCAACTGTGTGGTCTATTATGGTTTGGTTCCTACCCTCACTCTCCCCACTCTCTTCAGATGTCATACAATACATTTGTGAGTTTTGATAAGGGAGAAAGACATTTGAGTAGCAAAATCCTCTACAAGTATGCTCTCTTCCCTCTCCTACCACATTTCTCAAGGCAGCGTGGTTTGACATCAGGGGTCACCATAAACATGTGACCGCCAGAAAAACTCAGTTTAACTTCTAGTGACCACAAAACGAAGGGTATGGTAGGCAGACTTTTTATGAATCAAGAATCCAACTGATTGTCTGAAGATCCAGTCCCAATCTTAAGAAATCAATTCTGGTTTGAAAGTCTCGCATTAACCTACAGGTTATGAAATGATAATTCTTTTCACAGTCACCTATGTAAGTGGTGAACAAAAAACCCACCAAAACCTCCAGCTTCCAGTTCTTAATTTGTGCCAATGAGTGGAAAAAACTAAACTCACTTGCAGGAAATTTTTGTGCGATCCACCACCATGGTCCACTGTTGCTGATTCGTTGAAACCTCAATGTAGTAGCTGTAGCTCCGATCATCACAGTCCCAAAGTAGCAACCTATGTATGAAGAAGTTGTTGAGTGGTAAGTTAAACAAACATCAAACCAACCCTTAAATTTTTCCAGCCCTTTATTTTCTCCACTTAATCCTTTCTAAATGTAACTGTTTCATTTGGAATGTACCTCTAACACTCAACGAAGTCTTTACTGTTTTTGCCATCTCAAACTATGATGTGTCTATTCTTATTACCCTGAGGCCAGTAATATATATTTATAATATACAGGCCAGGCTTATAATAACCAACTTATGAACATTAATCTGTTACATTCATCCAATTACTTCTAATTTATTTGCCACATGGCATTACCTTCTTTAGAATGATGCAAAGATTTGTTTTAAAAAGTTAGTTTAGGAGAGGACAGAAAAAAGAATTAGGTGATTAAAAGCATTATGCTGCCTTCTTAATTGTATTTTCTTGGTTTTGGCAAATATATCAGAAATACATTTAAAAAAAAAGTAAGAAAATAGGAATTCCCAGTCCTGGTTCATCAGAAGAAGGGGGGAAAAAAGGCAATAAATTGTTTAAGAAATTGCTAAAAAGGCAGAAGAAAAAGAAAGACAATAGTTCTAACAAACATGAACTCCTTCAGGAAGGGCATTACATAATATTGAATAGCCTTTGATTTCCATACTTGTCTTACAGAGAGGAAGACCTAAAGCCTTTAGAGGAAGACCTAAAGCATTAGCTCAAGTATTATCAAAAACCATATCTGGCAAATGTATCTTCTTTACTTTTCTTTATATGGGCATTATCTCCCTGTTGTAAAAGATATCTGGCCCAGAACAGGACACAGTACTCAAGGTGCAGCCTCCCAACACCAAGTACAGAGGGAAACAACCTAGTTCAGCCCTTTGTTTTCAGCTTTTGAAATCCCAGTGTTAAAAGTGGGATTAGGTCTAGTGACCAAGCAGATTCAAAACAAATTCCCTAGATGCTGAATCTAGCTCATTAATTTTGTCAGAAATAATATGCTGTCAAAAGTAGCTTTAAGAAGCTAAATTAAAACACTTTCAAAAAAAGTCTTTTAGCACATATACTGAATACTGTCTATTCGCAAATTAAAAATTCAGGGTTGATTTAGTAAAAAATAAAGAGCTGTCTGTGGCATCATGACAGAGAAAAAAAATCCCACACCCCAAAGCATAACCACCCAACTTCAACACCTCTCCTTCCTCTGATTATCCCCATTCTGGTTTTCTACAGCTGAAAGGTCTCCAAAGACACTGAATGAAGTGCATTTTCTTAAAAAAAGAAGTTTACTGATGACAATCCTCTATTTGGTAACTACTACTAATCAACAGGTTCTGAATTTAACATTTATATTTAAACCAAGTCTTCTAAATGATAAAAAGAGGAAAAATCAAAAACATTCATAAATTTGTTTTCTTTCAAAAAGGCTATTAAAATGTAGCTAATTATGCTTTTCAATAGAATCCGTCTTATCATGGTGACTCATTGCTGTTTCCTTGATCCATGTTTTCAAAGCTATGATCAAGAGTTTGAGTATCAGAAGCACACTGGTGACTGTAATTTCAACTAACAATACCATAATTAAAACACAGTTGGCTTGGTTTTAAAGCGAAAGGCTAACAGGACATATTTGTTCCTTTTAAAAATATATAATTGCTCTCTTCCAAATCAACCTAATCTCATTAAATACGTTTAAAAATCATATGGTTTAGAATTATTACAAACCAAACAATGAGTGAATTAAAGTCAGCGTCATCTTTCCCAAAATGATTTTGCATAAATGCTAAATGTAGATTTCTGTTTCTTTGATACTTCTGAAGGAAAATAAAAAAGTTATTTCTTCTCTAGTAGCTTTTTAGCAGAGACTCAGGATGCAGACTGACAATAGAACTTATTTGGAATTTACTCTGCTTGAAATGCCTTTCTGGATAAGCTGTGAAAAACTTTCAGGTGACAACTAGAATATTCACCAGTGCACACTGAACACAAAGGCCACTTTTTATGCCAAGCACAACAATCTTTGCAACACATTACAGGCAAATTACCATGCCGAACTTTTTTAACAAAGCTATGTTTTACTAAGATGAATATTAAATGACAGGAAGGAGAATATTCCACTTAAAAAGTCAGAAGTATACCCATTGGAAATCTATCTGTTTATAGCAAAATTGCCCATGTTCTTAGGACTTTCCATATTGAAATAAAAAGCTAAATTAGCTCATTAGTGTATCTTGCCCTCAGGATTGAGAAAGAAAAATCGAGTGAAGATTTATCCAGCTTACACCCTGCAACACTGTGAGATTTCAAAATATTCCTTTTTTGGGTATTTGGAGTCTAAGCCTGTGAATCATTTAATATGACATTGCTGTTTATATCACATGTTCACACTGCCTCACTTTATAAAAATAAAGCTTTTCAAATATGAACAAAACTTCCCATTGCAGGCACAGGAAAATTATTGTATTGGCTACCTGTTACAAAACAAAAAGAAAAAAGCTGCAGTACTTTTTTTAAACATCTATGTCCCTAAATGTCATGTGTTGCCCTGTGATTGAATGTTCTGCATTCCTAAAAACATTTTTTGCTGTCTGTACTTACTTTTTATTTTTAGATTTCTGTAAAAAATATTGCCACTGTTTAGTTCAGACTGCTGTATAACTACGTATACTCAAGGTGTTAGCAGAATACCAAACAATATTAGTCATGCACCTGACAGGATGACAACTGCTTCCTGAGTACTGTAAGTCACTACAGAGAACATACAGATAAATATTTGACAGTACTGTGTTCATAAACCACTTGCATACTTGTAGAAACCCAAAAGACAGAAATTAAAACATGAGGTAGAGGCACATCTTTGAAAGAGGAAGAAAAAGAAAAACAAAGAAAACCCTTTCACATGGAAGGAGGTTTTTTATACAATTGTTGCTGCATTTTTGCCTCTGGTTGTCTATAAACCCCTTCAATTTTCTGCAGATATTTATGTTTCAGTAGATACCCTGCAAGAAACCACTCTTTTTTCCTACAAAGATCCTACAAAGGAGACAAATTTTTGTATATTTTCTAAGTGTTCCTATGATCACTCATTCTGAGTCATGATTTTACTCTCAAGTCAGGCAAGCACAGAAAATGAGCAGCAAAGAAAGAGCTTCGTAAGTGAAGTGGTATGGAAAATCAGAAAGCATAAGAGATGTATATGATGATGGTATAAGCAAACAGAAAACACATTCAAGTTCACTGATGCTGTTTGTTAATTTAAGGATTACTCTGAATATGAAAAGCTTTCAATTTCATACTAGCATGAAAGTCTTCAAAAAGATTAAAGTTGGATAAATAGTTCATGTACTTTTTAAAAGACAAAATGTATTTCTATTTATTCTAACATGAAAATCACTATGACATGGAATTCCATCTCTACCACATACACTCTAACAAATCCCCCCCTTTTTTTTTTTATTTTACAGGAAAAATCAGCCAAAGACTGTAGCATAATAGTACTATATTTCTATTCCAAATAAATGCAGGGAAAATTAGACAGAAAGTTATTGTGATATGGCAGCTGCTGCAATATTCACGTTTTAGGCATTTAAAAATTAAATTGTTTACTGTGTTACACATACCAGTTGCTTTCTTTCTGTTCCTAATTAAACATTATAGTTTTTCTGTCACCGATATAGGCCTTTTCAGGGACTAAAATGAGAAAGATATTTTGTGTCCAGACAGGCAACTGTGTGGAAAAACACCTAAACTAACATTTACTCTCTTAACTGTTCCAAGTGTCTTGTAAACTGTTCTGAGAACTAATAAAAGAATAAATCTCTTAAATATTTTTTAAAAATTCCTAATCTAAAAGACCATTTTTAGTAACAATTAAAAAAAAAATCCATAGGATCATAGATTAATTTGGATTGAAAGGGATGTGTTGAAATCTCCATGTTTTCCATGTCTTCTCTATTAGAAAATAGCATTGAGCGCTGATTGTCATTAGACCTCTTTCAGAATTTCTGAGTAAATTTTGATGCGGAAGACAAGAGCTCCATATTTATATACCAATACGTGAAGAAGTATTCAATATAAACAAAGTTTCAATGTGGTCTCCCATGGAATTCCTGAGTCAATTTGAACACATGTCATTAGTTGCCTGTAGCTACAAACCTATGGAGCTGGAGTAACAGGAACTGAACCAGCAAAACAATGGAAAGAAATTATTGTTCTGTACTTGACACTTGTTAGATCATGCCTGGGGTACTGAATCCCTTTCTGAATCCAAACAGAACATTGATACATCTCAACAATTCCAGCAGAGGACCATCAAAATGTTCATGAGGTTGAAGCACACAGCCTGTGCAAGAGACTGGGGAAGCTGGTTTGTTTAGCCTAAGGAGGCTTGGGGCTGGGGAGGAACCTAACAGCACTGTCAATATCTGAGAACAGGTTATCACAGCCTACCCAGACAAGTTGTGGAATTTCCTGCCTTGGAAACTTTCAAGACCTGAGTACATAAAGCCTTGACTAGGATGGTCTTTTTTTATAACTGATCCTCCTTTGAGAAACAACCTGATGCTAGGTGCCTTCTTCCTCAAGTCCCTTCCAACCTGAAGGGTGCTAAGATTCTTAGATATTGGAATGACAACTTTGACAGAAGGCATGTATACAATATATATTCCAGAAACATTGAACTCTCTGCATTTCTAATGCATATCTGAACACTGATCGTTCTTCTGGGTTTTTTTTTTCATACTCAGAATTTAGTTGCCATGGTAACATATGTCTTGGAGGCTCTCTCCAGTGATATTCCCATTTCTATAGACTAAAAGCAGCTACTACCTTTTTTCAAAGGTTTATATACTTATCCTCTCGGAAATAAATATATTCAATGGCACATACGTGTTTCTGAACTAAAAATATACATACTTTAATTCCTAATTATTCACTTAAAACCCAAACCCATGGGTATAATGATTCAGTTTCTGAGGGCAGCGGAATTCATGTCATTCTGTAGTCACAGTGTACTGCCAGCCTAAAGCAAATGCTCCTAGAATTTTTTTTCTATTAGGTGGGAGCATGAGATCAAGGGAGTTTTCAAACAAGCAAACAGCAGGAAAACAGACAGTGAATAGTTCCATCAGTTGTGGCAGACATTCTGTCACCAAAAAAATTTTCTTGCTTCCATAAAGATTAAATACTAAGACTTTTTGTTGTCATCAATGTTTGTATATGATTTGATTTCCTGATGCTGAATAAAGAGACCATTGTCACCATCTTTAGCACTGCATAATATAAAACATGTTCCAGACCCTTGCCAAAGCTGTAGATGCCACAGAGTGAAACTTCACTTCCCCACCCGAAGGGGCAGCTTCCCTTGCCGCCTGTGACCTGCAATAGAAATGGCTGCAACTCAAAACACTTGTTCTTCTAGGCAGTACAGAAAAAAGGAAAAAATACATGCTGCTAGCATTTCTCTCTCTAGGCAATGCAGCTAGTTTCCTTTGTCAGAAGATACCCCAGACTATGATGTTTATTATTGTTATTTTTATAAAGTAAGCTATTAATCTTGTTTGTACTATACATGCAGGGAAACTGACAAAGAAAGATGAGATTCTGAACCTGTAGCTGTACAATTCAATACCACATAAATCACTAAATGCCTATTAGTTTTGAATTATGTAATGTTTGGGTTATTTTTTTTAATTTGCTCTACACACTTGCTGATTACACAGTTATCATTTCTAGGCAACCAAAAGTTTAATTCACCTAACACACTATTTAATAAAGAGACTTATTAAAAATCTTCTGCACAAGAATAAACAATAGCATAGCATTTATTATAGGAAAGTCGGGTTTTTTCACTTACTGGAAAAGATGGTACAATGCATCAATTGAAGGATAACAGAAAACAGTAAGACAGAGAAACTGAGAGACTGTACATTTTACTTAGTACATTCTTCTCTTATTCTTTTATATGGTCAAGCCTTAACTGCTACTTGAGTTTAAAGTATCATGAAAATGATAGAAATACATTTTCATCCCATTTAAAGAAATCTGAGTACTGCTTGGTTTTCTACTTGAGATGCAATATTTAATAGAATATTAACAACACCAAACTCAAATGAGTGTGGAAAGTTGCCAACCACACTTACTCAACTAGTTTCACACAGTGAGAACAATGCCAGACTTGCATCATGCATAACTTCTACAGCTTGCATACACACAAAACACTACTTTTTGGGGATTTGCCTGGATATCTGATGTCAAACTTTATCTTCAAAGTTTTACAACCATCATAACAATGCCATAGGCCAAAACCAAACCACACCAAACAGAAATTGGCAGTTATAAAAGAACTTTTAAGTCTCACTTGGCAGCTCTTAACAGGGGGAAGGCACTGAGCTCCTAGAAATATGCATCTATGTACATGGTCTCTGTTGCAAGCCAGTACTCACCTGGGATTTCAGCCTTTGATCACTGGGACTCTGAACTTCAGAAATCTGTATTTCTCTGTCACAGAGCATACCAATTAAGTCCCTGATTACACAGTCTAAATTTACAAAGACCATGATGCCATTAAGACAAGATTTTGTATGCCTGATTTTATGAACACCCCAAGCATTTATAGTTAGAGAATCTGGAGTTAGCAAGAATATTTTTCTTTTCACCTGTGAAAAATCCCACTCTCCTATTTCCTAAGTCTCTACATCAGCCAAAATTTTGATCTTCATATGTATACACACATTTACAGTAGAAATAGCCCAATGAAAACAGCTTCAATCCAAATCTAAACACATTCATTAATCCAGCCTTGTAAATCAATATTCAGGTTGCTGTACCTTTATTACACCCCCCATGTTTAAGTAAGAAGTAGCACTAATTGTATAGCAAAAAGGAAGCCTGGCTGACTTGACATGATGATTTTCTTCAAGAAAATTGTTTTCAGAATAAAGTGGGTAAGAGTAACTGCACCTACTTAACCATAAGCGAGACTGCAATTAAATTCTATTTTAAAATAAGTATATAATCTTATAATTTGACTGTTACTACTATTATGCCTCTGAAAAGTATTATTTTCTGCAATTGCATTCTGTATCTCGACATATAATTCACACATTTAATTTTTAACATGCCTGTTATACTGAAGAAGCTAAATGACAACTACTAAACTAGCCCCCTAATTAATGTCATTTCCAAATGTCAAACATTCTAAAGAAAATAACTGCTCAGCAAAAATTTCACTGTGGCCCCTAATTTAGAGAAAAATAAATCCTCCTACCGTATTGATCCAATCATGTAGGGCTGTGCCAGCTGCACTACAATAGCTCCACTCCCAAGCTGGTGGCATGTGTATCCAGAATCCCAATCATAGTTTTTTGTGTCTCCATTCAATAAGGCATTGCGACTGCGACTTACACCCTCAATCACACTGGCACAGTCTGCAATTGTTGCAACATTTTCAGTGGGAACTGTGAATTAAAAACACAAAGGTGACAGACATACAGTCAGAAAACAGTTCAGATGCCAATGGTCTTTATTTCTGGAGAAGAACTGGGAAAAAAAAATAAACAAAATACGATCAACAGAAGGAAATTCAACTCACATAAAATGAACTATGAACAAGTGATGAACAAGTGGTACAGATAGTTTTTATAGCACTGATTTCAGAATAGCTTGGTAAATTAACAGATGGATTTCAGTATTGGTGATATGAACACTCTTTTAACACAACTGGGAAAAAATATCTTGTCCAGCAAAACTTTAGAAATTTTGAAATAATGTCTTCCTGTTTCATGATGAAACCTCCCTGTACTACAATATCCAAAAATGGCTGAAACATCACAATGAGAAATTTCAGAGATAACTGTATGAGTCTTCAGCATGCAAAAAAAGAGATAATTTTCCATGAAGAGCTAGGATTCTGTGATTTCCCTGTGCTACTGGTGTCAGAAGCATAATCTTAAGAACACCAACCAAAACACCTTAAAAAACATATGGGAAAAAACTGCAAGATCATTGCCAAGTAGTAATCCAAGGCAATGGAAAACCAACCAGTTCTGGAAAAGCTACCGTGTTATCAAATATACTATCATCTCTGTCTGCTCATAAAAAATTACTGAAACCACAACTTTACTATTCTAGAAATCTCCCAATTCCCCAATTACTGAAAAGCAGCACTCAACAATTCCCAGATTCTTACAGGGGAGCAGGTGTTAGACATTAGAAGTACTTCACTGGGAACAATCTGAATAAAGCAAAGGCTAACAATGCAAACTAAGAGTATTGGCATTGAATTAAAATTTGCCTTGACTTCCTTTTCTTCTTCACCTCCCTGGGAGTAAAGGACTTACCTGTGTATTCATTTTATATAGGCTTTAAAGCATTTTCTACATAGAGCAGGTTTTTTTTTTACAGGAAGCGGAAGCTATTGCAATCTTGGTAAAAAAGAAAATGAGTAAAAGATAGAGTCAAAATCAATGCTCATGTTGAGGCTCCATGGCATATTCCAGACACACTCCAAGCTAAGTGATTAATTGAAAGTAGTGCAGCTCAGTTCACGCAATATTTTGCTTGCGTGCCCTCTGAGCATCATCCTGCTCCTTCTCACGTTTACATTTCTGCACTAATCCGTGACCCTCCTAAGAAGATGTTACCTTGATTAGTCAAACTCCTTAAAAACTGTACAGAAACTGTCTTGGTGTATTTTAATATAGTTCTGTGGTCTTCCCTACAACAGCTAATTAGAAAGTGACTATGGCTAATTGAAGTGAGCAGAATGTGCCATCCTGTTCCTTCTCCCTAGGGGGTCTGCCACTCCCTATTTTGAACGTTCATTATCATCTTTTATATACGCTTGATAAATTTATTAAACGTACCATCTGGTGGGGACTCTGTTCTGTGCTGTATTTTCAAGTTTTTTGGTTGTCTTCCTTTTTCCCATTAGAATTTCTGCTTCAATTTAGGTTACTTATTTACAAATACAAACTGTCAAAACCAACAGTCTTGTTTCTATTTTTGTTTCTTTCTTTTTAATCCACCAGCTATCTGGCTCTTACTAACCAATATTGTGAGAGAAAAGAAAAGAGAAGATTAAATATATATATATTTTTTCCCCTACTGTTCATACAACAGTTTGGGCTGAAAAGTCTGATTTGCTTTTATGAAACAGAAAAAAAAAGCAAACACATTCTGTAAGCAAACAAAAGGAGAAGATGATTGAGGTTACAGGACAGCGGCATCAAACATTTATTAGAACTTACTTTCTTGTCTCCTTGTCCTATGCTGCAGTATGGAACGATGAAGAACTGGCAGTATATTTAATTCTAGCAATAGTATTTTTATAAAGGATTGCAATTTTCAAGACACGACCTAAGGGTCATCTATACTGATTACATTTAAAGATAAGACAAGTATGTTATTCAACTGTCCTTAGAGATCTTCCAAGATAAAAATGTACTAGAAGTGTGTTGTAGCCTCAGTCATATTTATTTATCACTCCTTAAGCTTGTTTCTCTTACTTTGTCTTTTTAGCATACTTGATTTTTCATAAGAATTTTTTTTTCCCCCTGAAGCACTCTGAAAAAAAACATTAATGCTGCTGCTGCCAAGTGGCTTCCATATCTGAGTGTAGACTACTTCCTTTCATCTCTCATCCTGGACAGGTCAGCTTTTGCTTTCTGTCCATCCACTGTGACTTCACTACAATGCAGGTGGATGGGGAAATGAAAGAAAATCCTCAAATAACATTTTGCAACACAGGAAGGAACAGAACAAAGTGGGTGTTGGTACTGCTTCACAGAACCAGCCATTGCTAAGCCTTAAATAAATTATGAAAATAAGCATACAGGGAGACAGTAGATCTACTACATAGTCTTATTTTATGGGAAAGCAGCAATTTAAAGCATTATGTACTGTTGAATATATTTATACTGCACTCTAGGCAATAGTCAAAAGTTCTCTGCTTATGTGTCATCATTGCAACAAAACTGTTCATTTTCGTGAATTCTCTTAAGACACTTACAAAACTATCATTGTGAAGAAACTATAAACAATAAATTACACTAGAAGAAACAAATCTTTGTTTTATTTAGTATGAAGGAGTGATTTTCCTCTCATGATTACATCTGTTAAATGTTCAGCTTCCAGTCGCTCAATGTTTTAACTATAACATTGCATTCCTTCTCTAATTGAACATCTACTAAACTGACAAAAAATTCCTTCCTGGCTGGTTGGAAAATAGAAAGCTGAGAGTAAAGAAAAAGAGAATTAAGGATACAAGGATTATTTCAGAGTTTGATTATATTGCATTAAAGAATTAAAAGGGTATTAGGCATTTTGCTCTCATTATTTTCCACAAAACAAAATATTTGTTAAGTCTAATCTTTATTCAATATATGAATTAGCCCTTGTTTATTTGCTACATGATAGAAAAAATAGGAAATCTACAGACTTTTCAGTTAATTCAAAGTAGAGCCACATGTCCTTTCATTCCACACTCTTCCTTATTTTCTTCAGTTAAAACTTGCTGATGAAATGAATACATTTAATTTGAATCTTCAATCAAATTATTCAAAGAAATCAAGAGCTCAAAAAAAAATCAACTTCAAAAAATATCAGCAGTATTTTCACTGTTTCAGTGAAAAGGTTTCTGCAAGCCATATTTAGCTGCAAAAGAAAACCTCACTAATATGTGTTTTTGTCCAACTGTCAGAAATTGTATTACAAAAACTTCAGAGAAGGCTGATTTTTCACTTGACACTTGCTACATTTCATGATTCCTAATCCAGTAAATTAGAACAAAAACATTCAAGTCACTAGAACTGGCCATACTTTTCATTGCCAACTAATTGGCTGCTACAGGGCTCTTTCATTAAACATGATGTCTGCAGAAGTCTGTCAGAAATACCAGTTGTTTTAGGAAGTGTGCATCCCTCCTTGTGGCACTGGAAACAGACAGAAAAGGATTAAAAAACAAAAAAAAAGACCTGGAACCATATGAACAGATCTCTTTCAAAATCGACCATGTGGTTGTCCTTTCTTGCAGAAAGAGGAAAAAAAAATCTCCCTGTAGTATTTAGATTGTCTTCAATTTTTCATAATTTCCTAAAGCTATGTCTGCAGCAGAGCTGACTTATACTGCTGGGTAAGCCTGCATTGTTTTGGAAAAATGTGAACCTTTTTTAAAGGGAAAAAACAAAATATGATAGCTTTGTGTGGAGTCAACATTAAACTAGACAAAAACCAGTATCTCTCACTGCTTCCTTGGGGAGAGACAAAGCAATCTTTTACAAAGCTGAACCACACACTAGGAAACTGATATGACTGCGTTCTCCCTGTTACACACTCAGTTTTGTTTGTTCTTTTTCTTTTTCTAAATAACTGCCAGAGTAAAAGACAAGTGAATATTTATTTGTATCATTTTATCCCTTTCAAAACAAGTTCTCTTAAGGCATTGAACAGCACACAAATGAAGGTTCATGATGATGCCTAAGAACTGAACAGCATTCCTCAGAGGGTGACCAAGGACATTCCAGTGTTTTACATCCATCTTCTGCTCTTCAGTCATTATTCACTGCTCTCTCTTTCATGTGTAATGCACACGTTACAAGACAATCTGACAGACTGAGACAGACTACAGAGCAACATGGCTTCATGGAAAAACCATCCACATTGCACTCCCAATGCCCTTCACCAGGCTCAAAATCAGACAGAAGGTTGTTCAAGCCCACATAATCCTTGACTGCCCCTCAGCACTGAGTAGTGATTAAAGGACTGAGGTTATCAATTTTCTTTCTATTTGAGGCAGAAAAGAGGAATTTTTTCCGCCATTAAGGTGGCCAAAAAGCTCCCAGAAACCTAAAGAGGCCTTGCACAGAAGCAGTCTTTTAACTGCTGTTTCAGCTTCTTGCCACTGGGCAGATTAGAACATTTTACAATACATAGCATGACACCAGGTACTGCTTCCAAAGGTGTATATCTCTTACTTGTGAAAATATTCTTTTGTTTTGGATTCTAGATTAAATATTAATGGCTAAAGACCATTCAAAATTTCATAAGCAGAAGTCCATTATAAGCAAGCACTATGATTGTAAGATTAAAAAATATTTGCATCCTTGGTAAATTGTTAAATGAAAGAATTATGTTAATATCATGAATTTAATATGGAAAATGTCAACTTACAAGTTATTTAGAGATAATACTATGCCAAAAAGAAAAATACATCTCAACCTTAACATCTGTGTTAGGGAAATAATTTCATATGATTTCATTCCTTTCTGTCACCTCACTTCACAAGACAACAAACTGTAAACCAATACTTAAACACCAGACAGTGCTATAAAGAGCATTTTCTGCTACTTTTGCTTCAAAACTGCTACTCAGCTACCACTGGGTCATGTCAGTACCACATCCAGTATTGTACAAAGTAACATTAACTTTTAATTGTAATATGTCAAGTTAGTAATTCTTCATTAAAACCTTGTACACAAAACCACAACAACATAAAATTGTTGTTACCATGAAACAGCACTTCATTTTTATTATTTGTTTACCAGCCTTCACTGTACAGTAACAGCCATTACATAGATATTATGTATCAGTAGTAATATATCTGATAAATTACGCTCTTCGCATATACAGCTCTCTGGTCAAGTTGAGTATCTTTCACAAAAATTAAATAAATAATTACTCAAGTCTCTACATAAAATCTGTAACCAAATACCTCAGAGGCCATATTTCTTTGGAATGAGTTTTCAAATGACAAGTCTTCACACCTTATCTTCAGTGCTGTTTTGGTAAAAGTAGGGGTCACAAAGTCTTTTTGAAAGGACCTTATGGCCTTCAAGGACTGACCAATACTTCATTTTTTTAATAAAACAGGGTACAGAAACAGCAGCTGTGTTTGTTCTAACCTAATTTAATACTGTATTTAATATCATATGGGATAAGCAATGAACCCAATGAACTGCTTTTCAAGGGTTTAAGATGAAAGTTTGTCTACTGAGTCAAGCTTAAAAGCAACCTACTCTGATTACTGCACTTTCATATATTTCGTTGATTTTTCCTAACTGCTTTCAATTCACTTTATCCTATCTGGTCACTTCAGAAACAGAACCAAACATTACAAATCCTCATCACAGCAATAAAATAAATCTGTGCCAACCCATTGGTGCTCATACTGAGTTTTTACACAAGTGGACCTTGGACTGACAGTCTGCTTGATCACAGGAACCGTACAATATGGCACCTTATGGTAATAATCACACTGGAAAAAATATTAAATATATAAAATATCCCTTTGCTGGATCAAAGTTGCTGAGAATATTTTTGAATAGGCAATACTGATGGCTAAAAATTCTGGTGGAACAGTCATAGGTGCCCCTGCTCCATTTCACAACTGAACTGGCCTCAAGTAGCCCCCAAATCTTTCCATTTGTATCTTTCTAACCATAAACTCTGCAGGGTCATGTACACAACTGCTGGTGCCTCACCAACAGTTGGAAGACTATCCATATCCCACTTTCAATTAACTACTCCCCAAATTCTTACTTTTAATTTTCTATCAACTGTATTGACTAACACCCCTTAAATATAAAAAGCTGTAGAGACCTACAGGCCTCTCTTTCCTTACTGTTGATCGCTTCAACTGAGCTACACGTACAACAGCTTGACTGAGCCACGCTGAAGAACAGCAAAGCTGCCCTTGATTAACAATCACCATTAACACCAGAAGCCCTCACTATTATGCTACCCAAACCCTATTCACCTGTGAGATTCAATAAAAACATTCTCACAGAGAATTTTTAATAAAGCTATATGAAGTCTCCATCGCCTAGATTACCTTTGAAACTTAAGAAATGTTAAAATAGATCAAATAGTTTGTCTCACCAGAATGATCATTCAGTCAGAAAAAATAATTGAGTCTATGAAAGATGAGTCACTTACAATATAAATTCATTTACACAAATATGCACAGATTCACTGCCTTGCCTACTTATGATCAAACAATCGTTGTGTTAACACTCAGAAAAATTATTTAAGTCCAAAATTCAGCATTTACTAAATAAGTTTGATCATCTGAAATCAAATACATACAAATATTTGTACACATTAACTGATTTTGTATGAAGTTTTTAAAAATTCATAGCTGGCAGTGCTAACTATGAAATTTAGCTCAAAGGTTTTATCAAATCTGAGATACTTTGTTCTCTGCTAACCTTACTGAAGGGAGATGTTTTCTTTCATCTTCAATCTTCCTTACTGCTTATTCCATTTTGTAGTCAATAGCAATTGCAATGCTACTTGCACACTGCCTAAAACAACAGGAAGGCTTTTGATTTGCCTTTGTATAATGCATGGGGAACAGGCTGAAGGAATTTGGTCTTGGTTTTTCACGGCTAAATATTATAGTTTTGTCAGAAAAAATTTAAAGTGAATATGTCTTACTAAAAATCTTCCTTCTCATCCTATTTTGGAAACTGTTTTCCCTTCCATTTGTCATGGTTATATATTTAAAATTTAAAAATATGTGTAAAACCAGCATGAACTCTGAGAATTTTGCTGAAATTCTTGATTTTACTCCATAAGTAATAAACTGTGTGAAAGTCCACCTAGACAGCTACTAAATACTCTCTCCAATGAATTTCAGGGTCTGACTTTGTGAGTTTATATGGAAGAAAGCACAGAAACCACCCCATTTTAAATATTTTAAAAAAAATTGATATTAAGCCTTTCTGTGACACATTTTATCATTCAATACCGTAGTCTGTAGGGGATTTCTACCTTAAGTAATATAAAGGTACTTAAATCAGTGTTATATAAGCTGCCCAGAGCTAAGAGAGCTCCATCAGCATGGTGTTCTGAGAATAATAGCAACATAGCTGATATAATGTTCTGCCATGGCTAAGCATGTCTATGACTCTTTGGGGGGAAATCAACACATGAGAGTTTACTTTCAGCAGTTGTAACCAGGCTGTGTAAGAGGCCCTAAATGTCCAAATCCATCATCACTACAATAAATAGCTGTGCTTAGTCCATTCATGTAAAAGAATTCAGGCTAACCTACTGGGAGGCATGAGCAACCACACTGTGACATGTAAAGAAAAATCACATTGCCAGCACTGACTGACTCAGCTACAAGTGGCTTTGCCAGCTGCAGTTGATTTGAATTTCAGCATTCCTGCAGAATCATTAATTAATCCACAGTACCAGAATTTCATAGAAGTTGAAAGGACTAGCCAACTAATTCTATGCTTACAACACTGTTTAACTTAATTTAGAGATTTCTGGATGGAAACAGAAGTAGAGTGCAGTAATGGCCAGCCTTAAAAGACAAGTGTTTAGAACAGTTCATAAAAAAGGAAAATAGTTTTATCTCTTACCTATCAGACCTTTCTCAAGAGTAAAGGATTTGTTCGTGAACATGCATTCAAATGCCACAATATGGAAAACTTTGTTCACTGTGTTGTGGGTCCCAACAATTCGAATATACCTATAGGGAAACAGAAAAAGGTAAACAGCACAAGTTAAACAGGACCACTACTCTGCACTTAAATATAATTGATACAGTTATAATGTGCAGACCCATAAGAGCTGAGTAACTGTTTAAAAACAAGAAAAAGGAGTAAAAAAGAATATCAATTGCATAGCAGTTTGCATCCAGTCAGGATGCTGGCTCCAGTGCAATTTAAGAAGAAAAAAAAATCTTTAAGGAGATGTGGAATCTGTTAAAAATGTTTCAGGATTAATTTGCCAAGAAAAGCAAAATTAGGGACCTTCTGTTTCAGAAATTATCTGTTAGTGCAAATACGTGCTCATGGAGGTTTTAAATAATAATAACAATAATAATAATAATAGTAATAATAATAACAACAAGAACAACAGTAATAATAATCATCCTTTCGCCAACGAATTTTCAGCACTGTGAAAGATTTCATATAGCTGGGACAAACTCAAAAAAGTAGTTACGCTTTTCTTCAAAAGCCAAAATTAATTCCATTTTATTAAGACTGTTTCTAATTCTAACACTAGATGTACAGGATCTCAATCTCTGTTGGTGTATCTTTCATTAATAATGAAAAAAACCTCATTCAAATATTATGAAACAAAGCTATTCTGGGTTTCATTCCTGGTAGTATAACTTACATTTCTATACTCCAATTGCAAATCAAACAGAGCTGCTCTCAAACATTGTGACCTATTCACCTGCTGCATTACCCTGGAGGCTTCACCTTCATAAACAACCACTAACCTTAAGTCTGATTCTGCATTTTCTGAAGAGATCCAACAGTTCTTACTATAAATTTTGAAAAATCTCAAAAGGACTATTGTACACCTCTCAATAAATGCTGAACAAGCAACCAGAAAACTACCTAAACCAAATACTGATTATTTCACAAGATGGGTTACCCACACTTGCAGAAAGCTTTGTATGAATTTAACTCCTTTCTATTAACAAATATCAGAATGTATGAATCTTAAGCAATATTCTTGGTCTGTCTTTCATTTACATGGTATAACTGTATTTCTAACTTAATGGCCATTCACCAACAGCATCGTTTTGGCTTGTGTTCTTCATCAGATCAAGTTGAGAAGATACACAGTATCTTTTCTGAGATTTTCTTTTTAAACAATAAAACAACCATCGTAGCCATTTACTGTGCTAATGCTGAATCTCCAGATTTCATTTAGAAATTATTTTAATAACCATAACCTGGAGCAAAGAATTGTATGCTATTACCTAATTAATATTAACTCACAGATGAATTATCATAGTAGCAAATGTCCTGAAAGTCATTCTATGTAGAAAAAAATAAAGTTGCAAAAGTGGAGAAAATATTTATTATTCATAAAGAAGACAAAACTGTGTTTTAAGAGTAAAGCAGAACTTAGTCCTTACTCTGCAGCCATGCCAAGTGCCTGCAAAGAGCATTGCAGGAATCTTGGTCGACAGTCAGGCAAACAGGAGATGTTTCCCCAGACCTGCCCAAGTGAACCAGCTGACTTTCTTTTTATGAACTCACGACCACAGTTCAAACCCTGAACACACAGGTAATGACCAGAATTCAACAACGGTAACTGATCTTGCTCCCTCCAGCCTCAGAAGCACAGAATTCAATTAAACACAGGAATAATTTTGGAATATTTTGAAGTGCACATGGAGGCTGGCTTGCCATAGAGACTCCCTTTGTCTCTCCCAGGCAAGGAAGGTATTGATTGAGTTGTGCTGCTTGGACAAAACGCACCAGGCAAACCAACAGAGTGTTACTAATGGAGATGTGCTTTGACATCCTTCTGTTACGCTTCCTTGCATTAAAGAGCGTAGAGAACAAACAAAGTAACAAGATTAATAGGAACACAAGAAACTGCTTCATAATTAGCTTTAAAAGCTAATTACTTAGATTTTTTGTGTTATAAAATTGTATCATTAGAGCAAACTTCTTGATTGTTTGCTCAGAGCAACTGGGAAGTTGTTCAAATTCCTGTCAGCAACAAAGCAGGTTCATGTGACACAAAGTTATCTATGAATCTTTGTGTGATTCCAGAGTAAAAGAACCACAAGCTAATGCCTAGACTAGCTCCACTGTCAATGGACTTGAGACTCAACTGATAAGACTGGAAGACAGAAAAAACCCTGAATCATTCTTTAAAGAAAAAACATTGATCAATTTGTGGGGTTTAAATGAACTTCCCTAGCAGGTAAACAGGAATGGAACATGAAAATTTTGCCCCTTACTGTCATTTTCTGGCCATTTTTGAGAATAATGGATACTGATATATATAAGTGCTCTAAGAGTTTCATTCACATGTTGCAGAGTTCTCCAGCCACAGAGAGTCATGCTACACATCACCCTAAAAGCCTCACAACAGGAATATCAGAAAAATCTGATTGGTGGGGTTTTTCCCCACTACCAAGAAAATTGTTTTGACTATAGGGAAACAGCATGTTCTACTGGATCTTGGCAGAATTTTAAACTACTGAAATGTGAATGGACTACCTGGGTTGATTAATTAGGCACCTACAGGGCGACATCTCTCATTCATCCCCCATTTTTCCCACAACAATTCTCCTTTACATGAAATTATGATATTTGTACTCTGATGTGACTACACATCTGAACAACTAAATTATGTTTTACTTCTGCTTTTTACATTTGTAAAGCTGACACATAATTCAGATAACAGCTGCTGCAGACCACACCACTGATTCTGCTGTGGATACCCTGGAGGACCACAAACACCAAAGCTCAGCTGCCTACATCACCACAACAGTGCTTAGGACATATGTGTCAAAGCAAGAAAATATGCATACCCTAGGAGTCATTTTAATCCTTCATTATAACAACAGCAGTAAGATACAAACTGTAAAATATATTAAGCACAAATTCTCATCCCTTGAGAATACGGAGACAGAGGACTAAATATGGGGAGGGAACAGAAATTAACAGGTATTTCACACTGATATCCTCTCTTCAGTTACTATCAAAGAAACCTAGATTAGCAACAGCAAACTCAAAGAACTAATCTAATACGTGCAAAATGCACTCTTATGAGATTGGCATTTCATTTTCCTTTGTGGAGCATTTGGTATGAGACACCAGTGCTAGAATTAATACACACTTTAAACCTCCTCTAACTGCTTAGAACTACTGACATTCACATTCCCATCACCGACACAAAGATGCATTAGGCACAGCCCAACACACAAGGGCATTAGAAGACATTGTGTTTGTTTTTTAGTGGAAAAGGAGACAGTGTTATTCAATACCATCTAAACTCCATTTATTGACAACTCCCTAAAACGAATAATCCTTCAGACTCACACAGCTGAATCAACAGACTCGTGGCAGGAAGACAGAAAAAACAAGGAAGAAAAATCTATTGCCAGCATTAAATGATGTGGGAGAACAGTGGACATAAACAAATACATAATATAAAGAATTAAGCCAGAACAAACATAAAAAGCATATCTGTCTTTTGACAGAAGACAAGTTTTCCTGCACTTCGACAGGAAAGTCTAATAAAGTCTATTTTATACCAGAGGAAATCCCTGCTGCATATATTGAAAACAAGAGTGACAAATCAAATAAAACACTTACACAAGACAAAATCATTGAACTCCAGTAGGAAAAGTACATCTAATGCCTACAAAGCCTGGACAGTAAAAACATTTTCACCTTGGAAATACAACTGACAGTGAAGCAGTTTGAAACAAAATACATTTCACTTTGTAATGTGCCAGAATGTGTATGCAGGTATTTTATGCTAGGGCATTCAAATGACTAAAAATATTGGCATACAACACTTAAACAGGACATGTAATTGTAGCACATGTAATCAGTATGTCAAGCAATCAACCAATGTCTCTCAAAGGATATAACCAGATTAACACTGATGTGCTTTGGAACATTGCTTTGCACAATGTGATGGTGTGTATTCCATGCATAATAATCTGTAAGGATAACAAGTTTACAAATGTTTTGTTCTTTTCTAATAATTTCCAATTTTTATTTCTTTGAAACAGAAAAAACCCAATTTCAGATAAACTTGCTTTAACCTCCCTCTTCACACTGTATACATCTGTAGTTCCAATGAAGTTCTCAAATCTGAACTTGGTTCACCTGGTTTTATTTCAGATCAGACCTCAACCCAAAACAGCTCAATTTCCTAGAACCCACCTGGATGTGAGCAGAAATCTGCAATTACACCTGATTTCATAATGGACTTCCACTATAAGAATACAAAATAAAATATGAGAATATATAAGACTTTGACGTCATGAAATCTGTATTTAAACCATATTCCTGATTTGACTTTGGAGCCAGGCACAACTTAAATATCACCCTCACTTATCTTTATGCCATCTCTACTGAATACATAAAATGGAACTCTAATAAATTCAACTGTATAGAAAAAAAAGTAGGTTTTAAATAGAGAAGAAAGCATTGTTCTTCAGAAAGTCTGACTTGAGAACAAACTGGACAGGGAGATTCAGAGAACAGACAGGAGCTGGCTCTGCACACCTCCCAGGCTGGTGTGAGAAGAAGCCAGACTCCTTCCAAAGCTCATCTTCAACAGGACTCATTTTCTATGAATCACACTACATCCTCATGAGGTTTTATCACTTAGGATCAATTTAGCTTCATTATATAGATACATTGTAGCCTCCACATTTTTAAACATATTGAATAAAACTTAAGAAATACAGGAAAGTGCTGTTCAGTAAAAACTGAGAATGTTTGCCATTTTCCCAGCTTCTCATGCGCCACCAGTCTGAATTTAGCATGCAATACTTATTTCTTGCTCCAATGACACTTTGGTAAGGGCTGTCTAGATCTAGACTAAAATCACACTATAAACAATATGACAAAGAAATACCTGAAAAGTATTAGAAAAAAGTGAGGGAGGATGGAAGGACGGAAGGAAGGAAAAGAAAGATTGATTTCAATCTGCATCAAGGTAGCTCAACAAAGAAATAACTGTAGTTTCGACCTGTGCTTAAAAAAGCAAGGAATTTTGAAATTCATCCTATAAAACTGTAATGAAGATATATACAAAAATTTGTATTTAGCTCTGGCATCACAAAAATCTGACAGACAGTGGTAAAGAAGGGTGAATTTTTTTTAAAATGTCTGAAAGTTACTGAAAAAAAGGAGGCAATTATTGAAAGAATCCTTTTTATGTAAGTTTTGTTTGGATGAATCATTACTAATCAGAAACACAGTAACTATTGGTATTTGAGCTCATAGGCATAAGAGAGTAAGAGAAGACCTCCAGGGCTCTCCAAAGGGGGCCATAAATGCACATAAAGAATTACATGTTCTAAAAAGGTAAAAAAACTCTTAACAAACTGACCAACAAACAAATAAACTAAATGCTCAACAACTAAATAAACCACCATCCCTATCCAAACAGTATAACATTTTACTTACAGAAAAATACATCCAAGGATATATGCAAGAAACCTTACTATTATGTTAAAATTGTACTGGAAAACTACTAAACAATACTCAAATGAAATCAGCTAAGTGTTGGTAACATAAAAATGACTGATTATATAATTTTAATCAGTATATTTATGATTTGAAAACTTGTACCTACAGATACAACTCCTTGTAGTTGCAGGTAGTTAGAAAATTGACGCAAGGTATTGCTGGCTTAATTTCAAATTTGCTACTCAGTTTTGGAATGCTGAAATATGGGGTAATTCATTAAGCAAAGTATGTCTCATACATTTTAAACATTTATGATATAGCATGTAGTGTTACTATTCAAGTGTGGTCAGGATCTGGGACAAGACTGCCTTTGTTAACTGAACAAGATTTGGTTCCTTAACTAAAGCTATGATCATACAATTATTAAACCCCTGTACTACCAGTGATTTACAGATTTACAAACACCAGCCAATAGTAACTGTATCACAAGAAACATCAACTTGAATTGTTCAACATTAGGAGCAATTTTTGTAGGAACAAGACCACTAAAAATAAAAAATCACAAGTCATGTCCCACCCAAAGCAGTGGAATGTCAGTTCTGACTGCTTTGGTGTTCCTTTCTAACATAAAGTGTGTGATACCTGTTCTGCTCCTGATAACACACAGCTTAGCCAAACTTTTAACCTATGATCACTTTTTAGATGGATTTTAGATATTATTAATGAAGACTGAAATTCACATGAAATAGATATCAAATACTATGAAAGAGTGTTTGTGAAACAAATGTCTGATGTGAGACAGAACAGTGAAAACATCAACCAATTATTTCTAAATTCACCAAGTTCTGTCTTTTATGAGAAAAATCTTACATGATATCCACTAGCAATATCATCTGCTACACATATATACCATTGCTACCTCAGTTAATCAGTGTCTCTAAACTTCCTTGCTTATACTTTCCAGAATATTGAAGACCCGACTCTTAGCTACTGCAGGCCTGAACTGAGCTATAAAATAAAGGACAAAAGAAATATTATTTATGGGCCCATTCATCAAACACAGACAGTGCAGCAGATTCAATCTCATAAGCTTCATAGGTCTAGTTCTTTTAAAATCAGATTGTGTTTTACTGGAAATAATTAATGACACAGTGAAAGAAGATCATAAATTTGGATTACAAGAAGGTGGTCCACATTAACATGCCCTCTTACACAGCTCATCAGCAATGAGATGGCAAAAGGGAAGGGTAGTGACTTCCAGTGCATGTACACAAATAATAAAATACCCAGAAACTCAAGTTCATGTGAGAATAGCTGTATTATGGTTAAAGACAGAGCATTTAAGACAGACAACTACTGTAATGATTTCTTGTTCTCGCTGCTTCTCTTTTTTCCACTTTTTTTTTGTGGTTTGTTTTATTTGTAGAGTAGAACTACATGTATCACACAACATTTGCCACATTTCTCTTGTTGATTTAATAAGCAGTAAGAACTGTTTAGTTCAGAATAGCACTCTGCAGTATTGCACCAATTAAATGGATTACAATGGATATTTAGTCACTGAAACACTACCATCAGGCTGGAGTGGTACACTAAGTGCAACAGCCCTAAGAAAATATTATTTTGTTAAAATGTAGTTCTTGTTCTCCCACAAAACAAAAATAACTTATGTTTGACATTTTTATGAAATACACCACTAAAACTTGTGAGCAGACCAGCAGAAAACAGAAATATATTGACTGAGCTACTGAATTCAGATTTCTTCAATTGGTTCCTTAACCAAGGAACAATAAACAATCAAGAAGTTCTCTTCCTGTGGTTAAGCATCTAAAAATATGAAGCTGCTTTAAATCTGATTTCATGAATCTTAAAATCACTTTGGGTGCAATGGAAGAAGAGAATAAATGGCAACCAGAAAAATAAAGTAAGGCTTTTCTTCTGAACTTTATTTATTTTAGAATATAATAAAAAGTGAAGTTCTCACCTTCCCAAAATTTCCCTAACATGGAGTGAGCTGCACATAGGTTACTTCTAGGTGATACTAATCCAGTGGAAGATTGCAACCACTGATGCACTGACCACCTACTCAGAATGGACTCCAGACTCAAATGGAAGGAAGAACACTACAATATGAAACAATTAACATGGAAAGTGAGGAATATAACTAACAAATAGGGGTTTGGGTACTAATTAATGCAAAAGTTATGTAATTGCTAACTAATGAATGCTGATGCATTTGTTTGTTGAAATGTATAAATAGCATAAAGTTTTGATGATCAGGGGCCCAGCATTTTGTGTTACTACCCAGATCCCTATTTGGAGCAAACTAGAATAAAAAATAGAAATACCTCTCCTCACTGTGTGAATTGATGCTGCACAGGTAACGAGCCTGTGTTTAAGACAGCAATAATGCATTCTTGTATCAGTAACAACAACAAATCTGCCCTGGTCTTTCTTAGTAATGCCTTCCAAATACTTAATAACAGACTTTACAGAGTTTTGAAAGGACATGAAAAAGTCAGTACTTGCCTGTGCACAAAAATTTCAAACAGTTGCAGGATGACTACCTCTGTAGTGAAGTAAGTTTTATGGCCATGGAAAAAAACAGCAGAGTAATAACTTCCTTCACTATGAACAAAGAATCTCTTATCTGAGAATGAAACAGAGCTTTATCTGGATGCCTACTTAAAGACAGAATGCATTAAGCCATCATCCATTTGGCTATCTATATATTAAAAACTGCCAAAGAGCAGTTTCATCAACTGTTTCAAAAAGTAACAAACTCCCTGAGTGTAAGAACTGCACTGAAAATGCTGGAAGTTGCAAATCAATAAGCTTAGGGCCAAGTTATGACAAAATAAAGGACTCTTAAATAATTTAATGATCTACCTAGGATCCTCTAATGTAACCAACTTATTTCTTTTTCATAAACCTCTGCCTTTTTCAATCCAGGTGACATGTAATACTTCTTTTCCGAGCTTAAAGCCGTTTCTGAAATATTTTCACTACTCAAAAAGGTACTGTATTAAACCCCAAATCAGATAAATCTTGATATCTTTTTCCTCTACTGTTAAATTTGAAACTATGCTCAAAACCACTCAAATGTAGCTCAAAAATTCACACATACATATATATATATATATACACACACGTAAAGAAAATACAAGTATTTTTTAAGTACTCTGATCCATCTAAATGCTTACCACAATATCCTTGACACCACCTTATAAACCTGTGTCACGCTTCTGTTTTCACCTCAATAGCAGCTGAAGGAAGAGTTCTGCTTATACAGCACATCTCTAGCACTGACAGAGTTTCCAACATTTGGTTTGATGGGACCTTGTCTTCTCTGACTTCCACTTTGACTGTTGCTGAATTCACTCAGCTAACACTTAGAATGTGATTCCTCAATAAAGAAATAAACCACTATACTTGAACCAAAAAGTCAGAAGAAAAAAATATAGGAGAAGACAAAAAAAGAAAAATAAGTAAAAGGTATTTCCCTATACTGCACAGCAGTTAAGATAGTAAGAATGAAATTAGTGATTTAGGATATTTGCTTTAACAAAAGTCCATCAGAAACTTGCAGTTACACATTTGTGTTGGAAGCAGCTAAGCTGGTCTATTTATGTGCTTGTTTCACCACAGCTACCCTCAGGATATTTGATAGCTCTCCATTGTTATTACCTTGTATGTGGCCTTCCCAAAGTGGCTATGAGCATGCACAACCCTCTCCTATTCAAAATCCAATTAGATCATTACAACATTACATTGGAAAAACAGCTACTGAAAGGCATTAGGTTGTATGGTATCTTCTTCAAGCAAATTTTTTCCTCTAAATAACACTATTCTTGCCTCAGAAGTGACAGAAGTGCTCTGTGCAAGAATATCTTTTAAATGAATCTACCACACAGTTATATGAATCTCAGTTCCATTGACATAAACTTCATTAGCACATCAATTCAATTTTCCTGAATGTCCTGCATTAACTTTTAAACCATCTACTTCACTTTATTAAGCTGATAATTTGAACTCAGTACTGCATTATTTTGATATGTAACTAAAAGACAAGTTAATGCATTTTATTCTTATATATGAATGCAGTGAAAACATGTTTCAGGGGCAGCTCTTTGTTATACTTTATTGCTTTATTCCTAGTTGTAACTGATGTCAGTTAGGTGGCTATTATCCATCTAATAATATCTTTTCCTCAATAATATTATTATTATTCTCAGTATAATGACATAAATATCCATTTAGAAATGGAGGCAATCAATATATTTATTGCTATATTTTCATTAACTAGAAATTTACAGAGAATACAAGGCTGTGACTTCTTTCTGTCCTTCATGGAGTAGAACCTTTGAACTTCAGGTTCCCCCATTTGACCTTCTTCACCTGGCCTCTCTGACCTTCCTTACCTATGCTGAAAGTCAGTTTTTCACACTTAAATTTCAGGTCTTTTACTCTCCATCTCTCCACTCATGCAATCTTTCTTTCACCTTGGCACCCCATCTCCCTACTATGTGATGTATCCTGAAATAGACAGTTGTATTTGATATATTCAAAATGAATCCTGATATACTTAGAATAGTCTCCAGATTTTAGTGGAAATCAATAATTAACCTGTGTACTTTTCATCATAAAATGACATTTAAAAATCCTACTGCCTCCATATTTAGCAGGTAAATGTGGTATTGATCTATGTAATATATATCTTTTGATGTATACCTAACCATTTATTACATATCTCATCAGAGAGCTTTCTTGATGTCCTACAATCTCTAATGAGTCAACTGCATCAATCCTAAACTAAACACAAACTTTCTGATAATTTTCTTTATATTACTTTATAGTATTAGCTCAGAGAAGGCTGGTCGTTGTTTCTACCTAAATATGCACAGTTGACTCTAAGTACTTCAATTTTCAGATTCTAAACATCAATTCAGTAGCACCAAAATGCTAACAAAAGAGTGGTTTATAGGCTGATTTCAGGGAAAGGAGTCCAGGACCACGCATACTTAGCAAAAGTAACCAAAACATAAAGAAACAAAGTTATGGTAATTTTTATGCTACAGTACCATGGGATTTACACCTTACATTATGGATTAAAACACACACAAGTGTTACAAATAACCCTCAGAATCTCACTAGCTGAAACCTGCATCCCTACAACTCATCTGCTATTATTATCCAAGGTAGCCAGATTAAAGTTAAAACATGGATGCTCAACTCATCTTAGGATCATGCTTTCATTTTGCTATACACATACACCATTGAAACAGGATTTCTGTGTTACCAAACTGCACTTGAAGTTCTCTCTTATATTCAGAGATTATACTTACATTACTCTTATACTCAGGGATTCTACTATATTTGCTAGTTTTCCATACATAACTAAGTAAACCAGAAATACAGTGACTGGACATGAACAAATTTCAGCTCTAATAATTTTCTATAGCTGGAATACTAAGAATTATTTGCCCAATATCTGATTCCATTCTATATATAAATATCAAGTCCATACATGAACTATTTGGTGAAAACATTACAATTAGATCCTATCCAAAGATGTATGACTATACATGACAAGTGATTCGAGCAACAAGCATCTAACAAAATGCGTAATGCTAAGAGAACATCAACTAATTGACAGTCTTGACGTCTACTTCTGCTTCAGGAGAGATATTTAAACAAAAATAAAAAACAAAACAATAACAAAAACCCCCACCACAATCAACCAAAAAAAGAGAAAACGCAGGGAAAATTAACAAATAGGCAGCTCTACATTATTCTATACCGATCTCATTTCAATACATATTTTTAAAGGAGCTTGCTTTGAAGTATTATTTAATGTCACAGCAAAAAGTAACAAAATCTTTCCTCATACAAATGAGATCTGATTTTACTGTGACACTTCTTAACATATTTAGTTTCAGACTTCAAAATATTCACCATGTTTTGTGAAAGACAAAAAGCAACCAAAACAATGAGCAAGTACAGCATCATTTTGCAAATATCTTGCTAGGTATGCATTGTCAATATTAAATAGTAAGAATTCAAAACTCATTTTTGTTATCAATAATTCACTATTACTGCAAAATGTCAGTATTCTAAGAGGTAAACCCTGTATATATGCTTTTAGTTCTGCACCTACAGCTTTGGTTTTCCACCTGTTTCAAAGCAATAATATTGCACATACATAAACTAAAAAGGACATCTAGAATGAATAAATAAAATGCAGAAGTCTGCTTTAGTGCACTGCAAATGAACAGCAGTGGAGGTGCACCTTACTACAACTGGTATGTATAATGTCTGCTTTGCACTGGTGATGTCTATGAATCTGTCTACTCTACACCAAAAAACTGAACCTTGAAATCACTCACATTCTCATAAATACTAAAGCTAAAGGCCTGAGACACATTTAAATTAGAACTCAAACCTTCATGACTTTTGAAATATTAAACCATCATCAAAAAAACATTTTTACAGGTATTACTTATATTTTATGCTATGATGTCCCTTTCCAGAAAGAGATATTTCAGACCTGTAGTTTAATGGAAGGTCTGGACTAGAGACCAAACTTCATACAAATAAAAAGCTGAAAACGTGGTGAACCTTTTGGACTGGAAAAAGCATTCTTGTTTTGGCACAAAACCTAAAGTATAAACCACTCATTTTTCAGAATGAGTTCATACATGGCTAACATATCCCTTCCCTTTTAAAACAGATAGATTACTTAACTAGATTATTCTCCTACCAAGTTTCTTCTATATTTATAAACATTATTGTTAGTGTGTTCACTATGATCACAGTTAAGCTCTACATCAGATCAGGATAAGCCAAGACTGATTTTCCTCACTGTCAAGGGATGAATATTCTTTGGCTCTTCTTTTTTTAAAATTGTCTGTTCCAGACCTGTTGAACATTAGTGTTCACGGTACACAGAACTCACATTATTGGTAACTAATACAGGCTTACACCCAGTGTTCTTGCTTACACCCAGTGTTCTTACTCTATAATAAATTCAGTGTGAAAATTAACATTAAACCTGTCCCATGCCTTATGAGTATGGAATTAGCAAAAAAAAAGCCAAAACCATCTCAAAACTTTTCTATATCAGATGATGATATATCCCAAAAAAGGATACATGCAGGACAGAAGTCATTAGCACCAACCATCATTAGCACACTCCCCACGCCGAGGGCAGAAATGTACTAATCTAACAATGACCTCTGAAGTCCCCACATTTGATATTTTGTTTTAAAGTAGAACATTTGCTCTATGATCAACATATTCAAACATAAAGAAAGAGTTTCTACAATTCTATCTGAAAACTAACTGCAGGAGACTACTGCAGGGGGAACAATTGTTTCCAAAAAGTAGCACATTAGAAAGTGGCCTCATTAAAATTTCCACCCCTCCTACCCATTACAGAATACATGATCATTTTAACCTTATATCCATTTATATGTATATACACATGCATGTACATATATATAAACATGACTAAAAATAAGTTAGCACAAAGCTACAGTTAACAAATAGAATGGACATGACCTCAGAAGCTCAGAAGCTTCAGATTTCAAATTAAGAAGTTGATTTAACATAATACTCCACTACAAAGATCCAATAAAAATGCTTTAAAAGCTTGAAATAATAGGATTGCGCACCTCATCTGCTCAAGGGCAAACATGAAGCAAAGGATGCTCATGTGGTGACAGTTAAAATGACAACATGTAGTTGATGATTAAAGGAGCTTTATATATATTCATGATCTCTGATGTTTCTGAAGTTGAAAGAGGTGAAGGTTACCCCTCTCTGCCCTGGAACATAGGTCAATCAAGTAAAATTAAGATTATCAGATGGAAAGATAAATCATATTTTGATATTATTGCTTTGATATTATACTCCTAATTTTTTTTCAAGATTTTAGGTTTGCCTGAATGGTTTTGGCTGGTTTATTTTACTTTTTGTAAACAGAAATGTTAAAAATGTTATTCTGGACTCAGAATGGATGAACCTTATAAAACAATGCCTTAGCCTCTTCTAAACAGGAAAGAAGCACAGAAGGGAGATCCTGACATTTTATTTAAAATCAATAATATAGCCAGTTAACATACAGAGTCAAGGAATCTGTGAATTACAATATGGAGCAGGAAACTAGCGTTTGATATAAGATAATTCCAACTTGCCAAATATATTTCTTTTGACAAGGCCAAAACTCTTACAGAAAAATAATATCCTTTTAAGGTCACCCATACAAGGCAACAAGAGATTTAAATTAATATTGAAATCTTATAATATATGACAAATTTTCTAAACTTAACACTTGACGAGAACTACAGTAATTTACTAAGGATTTGAGCTTTATTTTTACCCACCTCAATTGGAATGAATCATTTCATGAGCATACATGAAGCCTATGAGTTCAATAGTGCAGAATACAATAAAGAACAATCGGGAAATGTTCAACTACCAATATGAAATTTTGAAGCATACTGCCTCCTCCAAATACATACACTACATTGTGCAGAAATTCCCAGTCACAGAAACAGGATTTAAAGGACAAATGACAATGATGTTGGCATTCCCAATCTCACACAAAAGAGAACACGATAATGATTTAATTCCTTTTAACTATATTGGGTTGGGGTTTTTTGCCAACTTTAAAATATCAATGAGCTCTTACTCAATTCAAAGTTTCAGGTCCTTTCTTATCTTTTCCTTTAAAATCCTTGCTCTGCTGAATTTAATTGCCCTGGCAATGCCAGAACATTGCCTGATCCTAACAGGTCAGCATCGATTGCTCTAAAACCAATTGGTTCCTTCATTACAGAGAAAATGAGGTAAAGAGAAAAGGCAGATGTGCTCTCACACAGTCAGCTGGACTTCAGCACTTGCCCTTCTTCTCCCTCATTAACTAGCAACCAATCGATCAGGAACCTGCCCAGAACCCAGAAAAACTATTCATCACTTCTGACATGCATAGGTTTTAACAGGTCACTCAAGGAAAGAATATTTGAGGTATCTATCTTTAGAGCCTTTAAAGCTCATACAGTTTTTAAACTTCCATCCATGAGAAAGGAAAATTGAATTGTTACACTCCTATACAGTTCCAGTCTAAACTTTGAATCCAAAATAAAATCTGTTAGCTATTTGGCCAAGACAAGAATTTGTGGTGTACCTAATTTTAGGTGTTCTTCATTGTGAAGAACTTTGATGGAGAGAAAGATCACAGCTGGGAGAAAGAGCACAGACAGCCCCACTCCCTGCTTAAAGCTCATTTTCTTCTGTACTTGCATGGTCTTTAGTTGAACCATTTAAAAATGCCAGTGATTGTTAATCCTAAAGCTTAACACATAACTTTTACCTCCACCTTTTAAAATATATGAACACTCCTTGTATTTCCAACCATTTCACATCTCTTTTTTTAATAGCCCCTTTACTGTCAAGCTCCATACTTCATTTGCCCATACAATTGCAAAATACCTCCTTTACCTTGCTTATCAAAATTACTAACTATTCAAATAATTTTTCAAGAAGAATCATCTTTAAAAGTAATCTGTACTGATTAGCTCTTATTCTAGTCAGTTTTTCATGTTTGTTTCTTTTCTTCCTCTGATTGTAAACTCCACAAAGGACAATATGCTTTGTCCTTGTGCTTTGTTCATTAACACAGATTTGTAACTTCACATTACTATCAGTTTGAAATATTGCTATCAAGCTGATTTCAGGAGAAAAAAAAAATCAGAGATACTGTAATGAACATATAAGCAGGGAATAAGGTTTGGAAAAGAACAACCAACACACCAACAAAACACCTCAAGAAGAGAACTAAATAGAGAATAAGAGAACAAGAAATTAAGAAATGGAAGAGGCAGTAGACAACAGATTGCATGAAGAAATAAAGAAGAGTGGCACCATTTTGACTAGGGAAAAGAAGATTACAATGAAAGATAATGCATTACTTCTACTAAGAGAACCAGAAAAGAGACACATCAAACCAGTATGTCACTTTATGGCACACTGAATGGAAAAAAAAATTAAGAGGGCTGCAGAAATATAGGTGTAATCCTTTTATTTGCAAATGAGTGTAAAAACCACTTCTCTCCCACTTATGTCTCCTGTCTAACAAATGAAAAGAAAAGGTTAAGGTTATTATTTTGAACAAATCCACAGAAACTCATTGACTGAATCCACAGAACATCATAAAGAAAAAAATCCGGTATTTTACCTGTGTTCTTTGTAATAGAAACATGACATGTGACCAGTCATACTAGAAACTAATTTCAGTTGGGAAAAGTTTTAGCCATTACATCATATTCATCCCAGACTACTGTAACAATTCTTAACTATACAGTAAAATGGAATTTCCAAGCATTAACCCATTCTTTTGCTAAATGTTTCATCTGCTATGATGACATACAGAATCAGCTTACAGAATCTGCTGGGTTTTACCTCCTTTTTTACCCTCCCTTCCCTTTTTAAACCTTTGAAGCAGCTGTCCTGTGTATCACTTAAAGGCCATTATTTCTGAAAAGATGATATTGCTATGCAAGTCTCCTGTGAAGTAAATCAATTTACCAATAGAGTACACTCTGTGAAAGGCTATTCACATGACCTAAGTTAGCAGTTTGGATTAGCATGATGATTTTAGTTCCTCAAGTCTGGCTGGGTTATCCTTTGTCATGCAATCACACACAATTGCACATTTATGAGTAGGCAACTAACTCTGACAGAAATTGGATGATGAGCCTTGCTGTGACTGTTCAGCAACACATAGTCATTCATATGTCAGAAGAGAAGCATGAGCATATTCAGAACACTTTTAAAGACTGTATGATTGTCCAATAAGTCAGAAATAATCTTCCAATGGTAAAAATACATTTCAGCATGCTTGTTGCAATTCTGCTAGAAAAAGGAATTAAACATGTTACACATAACTGCAGAAAAAACTGCATTTAAAAAATCAGCTAAATCAAAGGTTCCCAAATTCTTTGGTCAGTGGCTATTCTCCAGATTTGCTATGAGTTTTAAACCTTTTGAGAGGTTCTTCACACCTCTCTTCAGAACTCTCTTCTCTAAACCAGTCAGTCACAAGTTTGTCCATCTTTTCTTGTAGGTCAGACTATGCTGTTCTTGGTGTTCCCTTCTGGACTCTTCACACACTTTTTGAAGTAGAATTTTCTTCTTCTAATGATAAAATGATAATTCCCTCAAGGGTCCAGAATTAGCAATTCAGATATGACTGAACTGAGTGAATGCCACTGATCCATATTACAAGTTATACTCCTGTCTATATATTAAAATAATACTTTTTGCACCAGCAGGTGATACTGCAGTCCTCTATCCAGTTTGGCATTCACTAAGAATTGCAGAACCTTCTGGTGCTGAAGCGCTATTCAGCATTTGCTCCTTACCCTCATTCTCTAAATCATACTTTCCTACACATGGAGAGATTTTTTGCCCTTGTTTTTAGGAAACTGCATCCTATTTATTTCAGACTGTGCCTCCACTTTGTCGAGATCCCTTTTAACTCTAATTTTGTCCTTCTGCATAACTGCATCTTCTCTCACAGTTTCATGCTATCTGCAAATTAAAGAAAAACGCATTCCTAATATACGGAGTAGTGTGGACTGTGTGAAAAATCCCATAAAAATTCCACTTCACATTATCATTCAATTTTCTATTTCTATTTAACTATGATTACAACAGGTGCTAGTCAAATTTTATATTCACTCTACAATATTTTCCTGTAGACCATGTTCCTCTTGCCTGGATACAGAAATACCATTTTACTGTCAAAAGCTTTACTTACAACAAAATATAACATGTACTGATTTATTTCTTATCCATGCCCTGTTTTTCTGCCTCAGAAGGAAACTAAATTGACTATCTGTTTTTGACAAATCCAGTTTAGCTGACAGTAATTCCTTTATCTTCGAGTGCCTACAAACAATTTGGTTCAATTACTTGGCTCCAATATTTTTCTGGAAACTGAAATTGTGCTGTATGACACAGTTCCTCAGCTCCCTCTTTTTGCTTCTTTTAAGGATGGGAAAGGAACAAGTTTGGTACTCATCGCATATTTTCCATGAATTCATAAGATCAATACATTTTCCAAGCTAACAGGTATAAGCTACAACTACTAGTTCAAGAGCTGTTTTCTGGGGAGTAAAAAGCAAGTTCTGTATTTCTGTACAGAAATAAAATGAGAATTCAAATACAAATTTCAGGTACCAGCATAAGAACTTTCTTCCTGGTTCTACAATTAGTAATTGTTAATTGCAAGCATTACTGTCAAGAAATTTACATATCTGTAAATACTATCAAGAAGATTGCATACTGTACATTTTCAAGGACAACAGCTGATATTTAGAGTTTAGCTTATTGTTTATATTTCCCAGCTTGCATGAGATTTTATTTAGAACAAGTACTGTCTCTTCCCTAACATCACTATTGCTCCTTACAGCCTTGTAGTGAAATAAATAAGGAATTTTGGAATTAACTTTGCATATCATGAAACCATCTATAGTATAAAAGTAAAAAAACTTCAAAACAGAAGAGGAAAATTACACCTTACTAAATAATATTCTCTAAGGAGCACAAATCAAGAACATATAGAGAAAGACGTAAACATGATGACATGAATTTTTCATCCTTTTTTTCTTAAAAAAAAAGTAAATTGGAAACAGTTTAAATTAAAAAAAATATTCTGTGTTAGCGTTAAGACAGAATTTAATCCATACTGCCAAGAGCTCTATTCACTAATTTAATCAGATGCAATAGTATCCTTAACAACCCACCTGTGAGGGCTTCTCAGCGACCTCCACTGGAAGGCAGAAGAGGAGAAAGACCTTAAGTGAGACTGTCATATTCTGCTGCAAGCCTTTTACAGAAAATAAAATATTGACACCTTAATTCTCCTTTTCCCTCCCTGCTAATTGAAAGATACAGGTCTTCCTGTGATGGATGGATGGATGGATGGATGGAACAGCTTTCTAACTTCTTGAGAAGGTTCCGCTCAAGAGGAAAACCTCTGCAGGTGAATGCTTATCTTACTAGAAATGCAGAGAAACCGCTGTTCAACACACATCATGGTAAGATGCTTATAGCTCTGAAAAACAAGTTCACCTTATTTTTTTTTAATTTACTGACTGAAATCACTAGAAGTGTGACAGCTGATCTGCTGATATCTGCTAAGTGTAAGAATTATCTGTTGTTTTCTACCTAAACCTAAGTGCTATAGAAAATTGTATTTCAAAGTCTGTCTCATCGTACCATATATGGAGGTTAAAATAATATAAATAATAAAATTAAGACAACTATTTAAAAAATTATTTCTTTTTCTAAATGTAAATTGGGTGCTGGAAGGCACAACAAACCCAGGAAGACAATTAGTTCTGTCTTGTTCTTCTGTATGCAAGAAGTAATAATGTTGAGGTAAAATGATGTGGAGTTTTTATTTATTTGAAATAACTGTTTCATAATATGGCTAAATGGGAATCAAGGAGGAAGAATCTCTTGCATTTTTTTGTTCTATGCAAATACCTGCATGTTAATTTTGTCATTGTTTCAAAATTTGGAGACTCAAGGTAGGGGAGCAGAGAGAAAATCAGCTGTGTCAATTAAGAATGTCTTATGTGCTTTGCAACAAAACCCTGAGAGCAGCATTCCCACTTTACAGAGGTGATTGCCCATTTAAAAATGTTTTACAATGTTTTTTACACTTCAGTAACATCAGCCTACAGTGTTGGTAACATCAGCATGTCTCACGTTGGTATCCTTGTAGTATTTAATGCAGTAATCATCGGGAAAAAGAACAAAACTCAGAAACCTGTGAGACAAATCCTTACCTTAGTACCCTCAAAAATTTATACTCTGATTAGAGATACACTTCAAATCCCTCTGGGGCAGAGGGATTGAAGTAACATAGGTTTGTTTAATATGTAAGTATAAAGCAAAAAAATGCTATGATTGCTCCTTTAGGTGTATTTTCTGACAAGAATAGCCTGAGAAATAGCAAAGGGCAAGATAAAATCCAATAATACACAAATTAGAAATCAGAAAAAAAGTTGAGTGCTTCAGTAAGCTTAATTTTCAAACCTATTATAGTATCCTTTGATGACTGTAATCAGGTAACAGAAGAATAAGCACTATTCCACAAGAGAGATTAATTACCAGCTCTTCCTATTTAAAGCTCAGTCATTTTACATTCCAATTTTCTCCATGTGATATACAAATCTTAAAGGAAACCAAAAAACCGTAACATGATTGTAAAATATTATTTCAGAAATTGTCAGTCTTAGCACTGCAGTTCTGGAATTCTGACCAGGAAAAACTTCAGTGTGGGAAGAGCAGTACTTCCATGCAGATTTAACTTAATACCATGAAGACTGCTCAAACCACTTCCAGGCTAAGTCCTGCAGGGCTGCTGAAGCATTTCCCACCTTATTATACTGCAACAAGCACAACACCAATACAGAGACTGTAAACAAAGAAAGAAAGAGACTTCACAGCAGGAGTGGACAATGCTCATCATCCTGATCATCAGGAGTGGAAAAGCAGAGGGCAGAGGCTCCCAGGCAGGTTTGCAGAAGAGAAGGTGAGTCTGCACTGAGACTGAGAAGTTGCTGATAACCCACTCTGTGCTGCTGAGCAGCTCTTGAGATGTCTTGGAGATGTCTCTGCTGAACTATGCAGCAAAAGAGGATTAAAACCCAGGCACTAACTACTGGTTACTAACAACTAGCTAATACTACTACTGCCCCTCCCATTTTCCCAGTTGCAATTTTCAGCTAAGTGAAAGGTACATTCAAACTCCCGAAGCAAAACCCGATGTCTCCCTGTTTCTCTGTACTTGTATACTTTATTTCACAGTAAGAAATAAAGTCTGCACGTTGTTAAATGTAACATCTTTCCTTTAATAAAAGGCTTTTTAAACAGTAAAGCTGCAGTAACAATTTTCTAACTTCAAGGACTCACGTTCATTCATTTCAGATGGACTGTTAATAAAGTTTAGTAGTAGAATTTCAAGGACTGAAAATGGCTGTATCCCACTGACAAATTTATGCGACCTATTTCTTATGTCATTATGGAGAAAAACATTGAAATGAAAGCCAAAACACTGTTCCATACTTATTTTCAGCCTGGCATCATACTTTCTTCTATAGGAAATCTCTTCACTGTACATTCACCTAGAATAGTTATATGCTTACCTTATTATTCTGCTAATAGTTCAATGTCTGTTTTTAATACAAATGTTTTTTCTGCCAGTAGCTTGCTGATTCCCTGTGAAATAACAATAAGGTCTTGCATTTCATCACAGTTTATCAGTTGAAAATCTATCCAACAGAGTTAAAATGCAAAAGACTGTCTAGGCTGAAGTGAAACTTTGAGACATTCAGTGCAGTCTGGACATTACAATAGCACCCTGACTTCACAGCTTGAGTGACCCTGACACCTTTGTTGACTTTAGTAAAGAAAAAAACTCTACCAAAATAGAGCTAACATTACAAAAAATATAAGAATAAAAAACCACTGTGAAAAGTAATTTATTTGCTGTTTTTTTCTATTTTGTTGATATTTTTGTTTAACAGATGAACAAGAGATGGCAATCAAACAAACACTTTAAATTTTCAGAAAAGCATCTTTCATCTCAAAGTCAGCACTAGCTCCTTTTCAATTAATAGCTCAATCAAAACATACAAATTACACCAAGTAAAGTATATTTGGAAATGAAAAATATTGAATGACAAATTAACACCTGAGAGCCTAGAAGATGCTCGACAAAAAGAAGCGTCAAGAACACTAGATCTGTAGCTTTGACACTTTGCAATTTCAACACTAACATCAACAAATTTTGCTTTTGAAAAAATATTGTAAGCCTACAAAATGAGAATTAGTTACATTTATTTTACCACTCTATCGAGTATATTTCTATGCCTTTGCTACTGTTTCTGTCACCCACCACCTTTAAAGGGTGGTAGAAAATAAATCAGCAGCAGATTCAGTATTGCTTTGCTAGTTACAATACTGCCCTTTTGTTTGTAACACAACCTCTGGTTTTGACATGATAAGAAACCACATAACAATTAGTCAGTTCAACTTTTGCTTATCTCAAAGATTAATCTATTCTGCCCATTACAATACTATCTTACTGATAATATAGTCACAAGAATAAAATCAGAGCAAAGAAAACTCAGTCTGCAGCTTTCAGTCAGACTACTTCATCTCCAGAACCATAATTTCTAAATGGGGTAATTATTTTTCAAAGACAGTAGGAAAGAAGCAGGTGGGCAGACAATTTTTTTCCAGTCAAACTTGTCCTTCTGTATTAAGACACTTGATACATTTAATATACTTTCAGACCAAACAAACACAGTTTTCAAGTTCATTGAATGGCACATCATCATTCCAACTTTCAATATGTTTATTTTATCTCCCAGAGATAAGGCCCCAGAGCAATCACCTTGAATAGATCACTTTCCTTATCACACCATCCTCAGCTGGAGGTCAATTCTGGTGATGACATAGTAGACAATGCTGTAACAGCCTCAGACACTATTGACTTAGCAGGAATGGCAATGCCTCAAATACACTGGCCTCTCAGAGAAAGGAGGCTAAAAAACAGCATGCAAGGAACACATCAGCACTACTAACAGACTTAGAGACGGAAAAAAGCTACAAAGCTTGTACATGAAGTGTGAATGCCTAACTTGGCAAATATATTTAAATCAGCTTTCTTTTAAGCTAAAATGGATATCTTCTGGCAAGACACAGATACAAAGTCTATTTTCAATTAAATTCTCTATCCACCACATTGTTTCTGAACCAGGAGTATCACATGGAAAGCATACTTTTTATTCAATACATTTGGTTCTCAAAGTATGTCAATTAAAAGTCCAAAAGAAAATCCCTTAAACCTATCTTTAGGAAAAAAGGCAAAACTTGATTAAACAGGTTTATCTTCCTTTTTCTGAATTGGATATTCCAGCAGATGTAGCAATGGTCTGCAGTACACAAAATAAATCCCAAATTCACCACATCTCATGCTACTTTATACATATTTATATTTCTGCACTTTTAATGTCAGCTATACAATAAACCTAACTCCTATTATTCAAAATGTAATTTTTTTTAAGTACAGCATTATTCTCATTGTTAACAAAAACTTCAAATGAAAAGTATTTCTTTGAAATACTACAGCAGAATTTTTGCAAATAATTAAGGAATAGTAAAAAAACTTCTGGATTGAATGGAATATTCTTCGTAGGATTTTAGCCTAGATAGCACAATAATATTTAAGAACATATCTTTTGTGTATCTATGTCAGTACACAGAAAAAAGTAAAACCAAACCCAAATGACACCTTTGACTAACATGTCCATACCAGGGGCAAACTGCAGAACCAGTGTAACCGTTCGTGGTGGGTTTAGTGACTTCAAACTAGCACACCATACAACAAAATTTTTTTAGGGAATTAGTATAATATATCCATCCCTGGAGGTGCTCAAGGCCAGGTTGGATGGAGCTCTGAGCAATCTGGTCTAGTGGAAGATGTCCCTATCATGGCAGGGGGTTGGAACAAGATGATCTTTGATGTACCTTCGAACCCGAGCCACTCTACGATTCTACACAGAGCAGGAAAACAACACTTCCTTTACAAAGGCTCGATGGTGGTGTATTTATATTGCAGCGTTAAAGACCAAAAGAAGCCACTAAAATGTATTTGTAGGATTAAGCAAAAGCAACTGAAGGCTATTCCATTTCTATATGACAATCATCATGGTGATTTAAGATCCTTAACTAGTATATACCACTCTCTCACACTTCCACTGATTCAACTCTGCAGTTGCCCTGGGCCATTCTCATGTGTGTGCATCCTGAGCAGGAGTTTTTTTACACCCCCCCCCCCCCACATCCCACGAAGTATATAGTGCTACAGCACATAAAATCTGTGCCAGAAAAAGCAAATGCTGCTTATAAGATATTCACTACAGTAGACAGGTAATGTCAAATTTCTACCAGGAAAAAAGAATAAGAAAAAAAAATGTGTAGGAATTTGGCTAGGTTCCTGAAAGCCAATGTTTTCTTTCCCTGTTACATTTAATAGCAATAACTACCTGTCATTTAAAATTCTGTTAATTTTCCAGTGGACCTCTCTCCTCTCTTTCACAAAATTGTTGGCAATAGTGCAACCTTCTGTTTATAATATACTTCTCATATTTGCTTGTCATTCATGTTGAGACCATAATGAAGACTACAAGTATTAGTAGTGTTATGCCACTTTATTTGCAGTTTCTTCTCGCTCAACAGATGCACAGTGGTTCTTCCAATATGCAATGTTTTAGGAAAGTTAGTTTAAGCCGTAACAAATTATCAGTGAATATCTTTATTGTACAAACTGTGTATAGGCTTGGTCCACAACTGTGAAAAAGTAACTTCTGCTATCCCTAGTACCACCTCAGTCTGCAAATAAAGGTGAACAGAAGTGTTAAATCTCTGCATTGCAAATAAAAATCCTGCAAGCCCTGCATCCTTACATGAAGGACTCCTGTGCATCTGATGCCTACACACCTTTGTGTATCCAGCTAAAACTTTTCCCTATGTTCCATGATCCAGAGGCTATGTACGCATCAATTCCCCACTCCTGCCCCATTGAGTTACTCATTCACCATCCTCCATGCAGCCTGAAGTGCTTCTACTTCTCAATATCCCACTTCTTAAGACACATGATCCATGTGCTTCAACCAGTTGCTTCTATGCTAAGACAGCTGATGCAGAACTCTCAAGGGCAGAGCTCTGAGTTCAAATAATGACAAAATCCATTAGGCTGGAAAAGACCTCTGAAATCTTCAAACCCAACCTATGACCAAACCCCAACTTGTCAACTGGACCATGGCACTAAGTGCCATGTCCAGTTGTTTCTTGAAAAGCTCCTGGGATGGTGACTCCACCACCTCACTGGGCAGTCTGTTCCAATGCTGGACAACCCTTCCCATAAATAAATTCATCTTGATGTCCAACCTGAACCTCCCCTGGCACCACCTGAAGCTTGGTCCTCTTGTCCTGTTGCTGGTTGCCTGGCCTCATCTTGAGCCCTGTGTGTAGTTTTGGTCAGTGCAATGTAAGAAAGATATTACAGAGTGTCCAAAGAAGGGCTGTGAAGATGGTGAAAGGTCTTGAGACGAAGGCATATGAGGAATGGCTGAGGTCTTGGTCTCTCAGTCTGGAGGAGACTGAGGGCAGACCTCACTGCACCTTCCTTGTGAGGGAAAGAGGAGGGGCAGGCACTGATCTCTTCTTTGTAAGAACCAGTGACAGGACCCATTGAAAGGGCCTGAAGTTGTGTCAGGGGAGGGTTAGGGTGGATATTAGGAAAAGGTTCTTCACCCAGAGGGTGGTTGGGTACTGGAACAGTCTCCCCAGGGAAGTGGTCACAGCACCAGCCTGACAGAGTTCAAGAAGCATTTGGACAATGCTTTCAGGCACATGGTGTCACTCTTGGGGTGTCCTGTCCAGGGCCAGGAGTCGGACTTGATGATCCTTGTGGGCCACTTCCAACTCAGCTTATTCTGTGATTCCACAGGGACCCCTCCAAGCCTCCTTTTCTCCAGGCTAAACAACTCCAGCTCCCTCAGCTGCTCCTCACAGGACTTACCCTGGTGCCCTTCTCTGGACACGCTGCAGCACCTCAAAGTCCTTCTTGTGGACGGCTCAAAACTAAACACAGGATGCAAGATGTGACCTCACCAGGACCAAGTACAGGGGGACAACCACTGCTGGCCACACTACTGCTGATACAGGCCAGGACTGGCCTTCTTGGCCACCTGGACACATGCTGGCTCGTATTTAGCTGGCTGTTGACCAGCACAAGTTCATCCCATCTTTTTCTCCCACGTTTATTGATGTTTATTCCTCTTAGAAGCAGAATGAGTGTGTGTGTTTACATATATATGAAACCTGGATTCTTAAATGCCTAAGATAGATGGAAGGAACGTTCTACATCATCACCTAGGGGATAGGGGCATAGCTGTTGTTTTCACTTGTGTAAAAATTTTCACAGAAAACTCCAAGATGGAAATATGAGCGACTCAAAATCCAGAAAAACTCCAGTAGCATAACCAAAGCTAAGCTAATATCAACATAAAACTGAACCAGCATGATCCAACCTCCCCTACATCCTGAAAGCATTTATAGCTCTTCTGAAAAACTTCTACTCAACAAGACCACCTAAAATGTCACTGGGCAACAATTTGAAATCCATAGTGAAAAGACATTAAAGTCACATTAACATAAATAGAAGTTAAATTTATAAATATAAATTAATAGATTTTATAAAATCCATAATAATATCTCTAAAATTCTATATTAATAGAATATATAAATTAATAGAAGTTAAATTTAGAAGTGCCTTGTGGGGCACAAAGGCATTTGTACATCACTTGTAGGGTTTGGAAACTTGCATGGCATCTACATAAAATACAATAGCTAACAAAATACTTTAAAAAGCTAACAAAATATTATAGTTTTAAATTAATAAATCCTGGAGCATTTAATTTCCTCTTAGTAACTAATTTCCTTTATATCTACTATTTGTTTCATTTATCAATATATTGCATAAAGCTTTAGAAAGTCACAACATTAGACATACCCCCGCACACAAAATTCAGTAGATACTCTCTCCTATGCTTTAACTTCAACATATTTTTAAAATTGAATCAATTTAAAAAACCATTTAAGATTCTCATGTATTTAATTCTACAAAAAGCAGAATTTTGCCTTAGCTAGAAGGGATAATTTGGTGCTTGCAGTGTGATTTTGAACCTGCTAAGTTAACTAAGTTTATCCCAAGAAGAGAGCAATTCATTTGTCCAAATGTGATGCATACTCCCTAGATCCTCAGAGGAAAATAAAATACAAGTCAGCAAATAATGCACATGCATAGTTGGAGCTGAGAAATCAGGCTACTAAATTAAAAACAGCGTTAAGACTGACTGCAGAAAATGTGTTCCATTATTTCTGAGGATGAAACTACAGGGTAAAACATGAACAAGACATAACTGGGGAAAGTTGGATGATTCAATGCTGCACTGTTGAACTGGGCACAGTCCCTTTGCAGGCTGCAGTTCTGATGGGATGCCCAAAAACTCCGGTAGAACAGGCTTTTCTCAAGCACTTATCAAGTAGGGCTCCCCAGCATTTGAAGCCTGTGGCTCCACTTAACATTCATAATTGCAAATTGAGTTCAACATGAAATGGCAATAAGTGCAAGTCTTTATTACAAACATAAACTTAAGGAGGCCAAGTAAGGTTATATATAACACCTTGATTTTGGCCTTTCCAAACATCCAATTACTGGATTTGCAACTTTGCAAAGAAAATTCACACAGAAAATTCCACAATAACTTCTGACCTTTAAACTCAATATGTCTTTCATATGGTGTAACACTTTTGTCCATTCAGATGACCAGACCATACACATTTGTCATGCAGACTTGTTAACAAAAGTCAAGCAAGAGCAAATAAGAACAACAGATACTTATTCTCCACCCCATTAGCAGTACAGGTGAATGGAAGTTTCATAGTTTTCACCTATTAAATTTAAGAGCAAAGAGCTTGTCTTGGGGAAAGAAATTCAAAGACAGAATTAATAGAGGAGTCTAATCATCTGACAAACTGTCAAGTGATAAGACTGCTGTATTATGATGATCAAGCCAACAACCTCTCTACCATCTGGAGGGAAAGGTCTCACTCCATTTCCAATTTCATTATTTCAAGCTTCCCACTTTTTAAATTTCTGCCAGGGAGTTCCACCTCGTAACACTTCTGGTGCTTATAAGACCGAGCTTATTCACTTAAATCAACTTAACTTATTGGGAGGTAGAAAATTACCCTGTCATAGGTGAGTGAATTGAAACTGTTCATGCAGAGGTCAGACATGTACCAGAGCCAGCACAATGGAGCAAGGCAACTATGTTCATCCAAGAATGAGGAAAAAAGATCTTCCATCCTTTTCAACCTTCCTAATATCTTGCTACAGATTGTACTTGCACGTACAGCTAACCCATCTTATGAACCAATTAGTCCCCTAAATTACTTCAAAGAAGTAGAAAACAAATATTTATTCACTGCTAAGAAGAATTATTCTAACAGTGAGATGTCAGGGCATTAAGTGAGGGGACATGATTCATGTCACCAACTCTGAACACTTCTCACAGCCTTGCTATGAAGCTGGGGATGACCAGAAGCCCTGTGACTGAGCTGTGTACGTGGGTACCTGAAATGATGTACTTGAAATCTCATCAGGCACCTAAAGCAAAGTACTGCACCCAAAACACGCAACTCCCATGTCAGCACTTCAAGCAGAATAATCTGGTATCTTCCTAATAAATATGGAGGCAAGGGTCATCAAGTGATGAGCAGATGTGACAGATGCAATGGCTATCAGAAACAAGGCAGCTATGCTTCCAAAACCACCTTACTCAGGCACCAGGTCATAACCAAGCTGCACAGCAGCTGACCTAGATGGAACATCACAAACCTGGTACATGCTTTTCAGTATTTAAGCTACCCAAGCCATTCATACACATTACTATAAAGTCTAACCCACGCAACCCTAACTAAGGAAATTTAATATAATTATTTAAAACTGTAAAATCTAAGTATCAGAATCCTATGCACATGCATTGTTTTGCAAAAATATTTATTCTGCTTTTCCTTTTTTTTTAAAAGTATGCATTTCCTTCTAAAATTACTAAAATGTGAGTGCATGACAAATTGCAACAGAAATGGATCTGAAGCAATGAAATGCACAAAACATTAAAATACATGGCTAAAGAGATGTTTAACTAAGAAAATTATCCTTTGCCAAAATCTAGCAGCAACACTTTCTAGTTTTTTCCACAAGACACAATTTTATTATTCATGCAATGCCGTATCAGGTCTGATTAAAATATAAAATCTCTTTAGGAAATGTTAAGACTATATTACACCACAATTTACAGCTTATTTGTCAAACTGTGACAACACTGTATTTCTTATCAAACAACCTCTATTACTATGTATGAAAATTCACCCTAAAATAACTTCACAGTTGTCAGAGATGACTGCAAAATTAAAGCCCATGGTTCAGTAAGAAATGCATTCAACACATAAGCATAATGGCTGTATTGAGCTTTATATCATGTACCTGCTCCTTTTGGGAAGACATATGGCAACATTCACTCTTACTTTCATTGCTCACTCTGTCTTAAGCTTTCTTAAATATTGTTTCTGGATGTGACAAGAAAAACAGAGGCCTGTTGAAGTGCTCTGAGCACCTGGAAAATTAGATCAGGTGGCTGCACCATCACTGCTATTCCTCACTGAGATTAAAGGTTATTAGTGAAGAATCTAAATGGAGCTTCTGGAAAGGGGAATTTGAAAGAATCCTGATTGCCATAACTTAGACAGTAATTAAACCGAAATAATAGACCTTATGCAAAGGTTTTGACCAACATTTTAATGAGGTTGGAGAGCACCTTTTTCAACTGCTAAAGCTATGGACTCCTGATAACAAAATACTGTACCAATTGAGTGCTCACACAATGCAAGCTATTGAATTTCCAAACAAGAAAAGCAGCCAAGACTCTTACAGCTTTCTAGCAGCTAATTTCAGTAAATTCAAACCTTTTAAAATAGCACAATAAAGTACTTTTGTACACCTTTATTAGCTGAATCTGTATCAAAGAGCAAAAAAATTCCTGATGAGATCTCTGGGCTTGAATGCTGAGGTTTTAACTTCAGCAGTGGGAGACAGAAATTAAACTACTCCCACTGTCAGTTAAGTTCACATTTTAGTTACATGTTTGGCAATTAGACTGATGTTATAATTTCAGCAAACAACATTCACTTCTGCTGAATTTATAGAATCATACAGATTAAAAAAGGTATAATTATGACTTCAAAATCAAGATCTTTTAGAAACAACATCTACACAGAGTCAGCACTTGCTTCAAATCCTGTCTGTAAGTATACTAGAACAGAAACACAGGAAGAATTATAAAGAACTATTAAACTGAGCAGAAGGAAGAAAAGAATAGATAAATTGAGAAAATTCTAATTTTAAAAAATAAACTCTTCAAAACTACATTTATGTTCAAACTTTCCACATAAGAGCTGGATGGCAAAACATGAATCAGAAAGACTTTTGGCTTTTTTTTTGTTTGTTTGCTTGATTTTTTTTTGTTTTTTTTTTTTTACATATGCATTTAAATTGATGCTAAAAACAACAGCAGCAGCATTTTGTTTTGATTCAGTCAAATAAGGAACTACATGACTTCGAGTAAATTATAACCTTAAAAGTTTAAATAACTTGCAATGAAACCATTACTGTCACTCAAACAATTTTCTACAGTTAAAGTCTGCAAGTTAAGTGTAAATTAATTTTCCATTTGAAGAATATCAATAATTTATCTGCTCGGTGTGAAGAAGGAAAGATGCAATTGGAGATTTTTTCCTGGAAAGATTTTAGTTATTGCATAGCACTCTCTAGTGGCAAAAGGTGTTCAAGTCAATTGGAACATTTCTGACTGAAAAATTTAAGTTATAACACAATTTTGCATAACTTAATGCATACCTACATTTATTTGGAGTTTGGGAAAAGTGCTTGGTTTTGTGGTGGTTTTTGTTAGTTTTGCGGGGTCTTGGGTTTTTTTCAACTACAATCTCTCATGTGCAACTTTTCCCATGGTAGTGCTTCAAATTTAATCTTTATGAAGATCATTAATGCTAAATCTAATAACATTTCATCTTTCTCTAAATCATGCCTTTTAATTTATATCTATGCAGGATATTCCATGAACAACAAAACAGAAAGCATTTGCATAACACTCCATTGATGTTCTCTGACTTCAGGCAGAGCCCATAAGTACAGATCACTTTGAACTTCTGGAAAGCAGCTTCTACAATCTGCATGTATACTTCTTTCTAAAGTATATTTCCAAGAGGCCTATGATTCAGTACGTTACAAATGAAGATTTGGATACCCACACATGTAGCCAAGTTGTATTTTGTACATTATAAATTGTACCTAATGCATATAACAACAAAGACCACCTATCTCAATTAATCTGCACAAAAAAGACATACTAGATAACATTTTCTGTTATATTTTAAAAGGAAGTTATTTTGTTTTAAGATTAATATTATCTTTGCATGTGTCATCCCAAGTTCACTCATCCATCACCTAGGAACAAAGACACAAGGTTGGTTTCTGCAAGAAGTGCAGAGGAATTTACCGGTCTTTCAATAAGCTCAGTCCCTACCTCTCCTAACAGCAAATTTTCACTGGGATCTTTATGCTAGACAGTGCAGATTTCCTTTTGTATTTGTGATCTAAGAAATAAAACTCTTTACATTACTTTTCAAATGCAGATCAATTTATTTCCATGTTCATTCAAAAAATAAATCTGAAACTCAGCTGTGAAATGGAAAAACTGTACCTTATTATTTAATCACTCAGGACATGCTGGTTCCTAAACTCCCATTTTATGCCTTTCAGGAAAATGGCATCTTTTCTGGCAGATTAATAAAATACTAATTTAATTCTAGCACTAGAACAAGCACAGGTAAGACTGGCTAATCTTTTTTCATGACAAAATTGTAAATATTCTGTTAATAACTGTCTATAAGAATTTTGAAACATTAAAAGTGAAGCTGGATTGTACTAAAAGTCATTGTTAAAGATATAAATATTATGAGTATCTGACTTCCAATATACTTTGTCATAAAAGAAATTACAAAAGAAGATTAAAACCCTGAAGACAGATGGGCTTTTTTTTAAAACAAAACTAGGTATATTTATAAAGGAACTGAATTTAATCTTCTGAAAGTAGTCTCAGTATCCTGCTTAAATAGGTTTGTATGTCTTTATGCATATACACATAAATGTGTGTATGCATGTGTGTATAGGTGGTTTACACAGCCACTGAAAACACTACAAAATACTGTGAAAACACTAAAGGGAAAATCAATTCTATATTTGCTATGCATTATTTTCTAATGATACAACACCAGAGAAAAACAGTATGGGAATCACTGCTTATATAAGAAAATCAGTTTTCTTTAACTGCTAATTTATTTCACAACAGTAAGAATGCTTTAAATTAAAATTCAGTACCCTACACGGGCTTAAATACATAAGACACACAGTTTTGTTTCCTAGTCAAAGAAAGATCTGACTGTGTACATTTCATGTTAAACCTTGAAATTACTCTAAGGATAGAATAAATACTTTCTCACAGGCACATTGACTTTTGCTATGAAAATACACTGAATTTATATGATAGTTCTCATATGCTTACTGCTCCAATACAGTGTCTTGAACAACTGTGCAGACTAAAAAGCCCAGTCTCTTCTTCCAAGAGGCATTCTTAAAGTATTTTCATAGGAATTAGAATTTGAAAAGTTAGCACGGTGCCTTAGAACTGTGACTAAATGTAGTGTTTTGCTGACATCTTTCCTTACCATCAAACAAATGGACATTCTGCATATGAACTGTCACAACAAAAAATAAGTTGAGATTTCCTGCTTACATTCTTTTCTCAGAGCTGGTCTGCCTCTGCATTGCAAATTTTAGTACAATACTGGAGCCTAAAGAGCAGCATTTTTTAATCTCTTATCACCATTTTTAGCAACAGACAAGCAATATAAATGTAACAGTTTTCATCCTCTAACCCTTGCATTCTTTTTCCATGTGAGAATGCAAATGGCCTCAGTTCAGCAGACAACAGAAAAACGTCCAACAGCAGAGACAGAAACCCCTCTTCGGGCTCCTAATGAGGTCTCCAGAGCCCAAGGCAAACCAATAACAAATTGTACTTTCCATACATTGGGATGTGGGGGCTGTGAGGGAGGAGCCCTCCTTCTTTCCAGGGAAGAAAACCCTGGAGCTTGTCATCTGAAATTAATTGAACTTAGCCATGCCAGGAAAACACTGGTAATAAACCCTCCCCAACTAAATAAAGCTTTTGCACTAGGAAAAAAAAAAAAATTATGGCAGTAATTTCATCTTGGGTTTTTCAAGAAGAGCTTGCTGTTTTTCTTGCACTCAATAGAAAAATCCCAAAGGAGCAATGTAGGCAGCAATAAGGCAGACTTCTAAAAAGATACCACTTAATTTCTCACTCCTCCCTTGCACTATTGCTCCTCTTCCTCTTGTATTTAACTGAATATTAACTCTATCACTGAAATATGCCACCTCAAGGTTTCTCATTCTGCAGAGGTAGAAGTCTTACGCTTCAGCATTCCCCTGAGAGGGTATTCGATCTCTGCAGGTTCATCACTCATTCCATCATCCTAAAAGCAGTGCAGAGATGCTAGACAACTTGGTATTAACAAAATGCCATAAAAGATCAAAACATAAAAGATTTAAAAATAATAAATCTCAACTTGAGTCAGAGGATAAACATTCTATATGTGTAACTGACATTGCACTTCTTATTCCCTACATGCCACAGAAACAAAGTGATCTTGGATTTGGCAATTGCTGAATACATGTTTTTCTTCACTCTCTTATGCATCTTGCATCCTATTAAAAATCCAGCAACTAATGTTCATCAAATCTATTTAATATACAGCACCCAGATCCTTCAAGCACTAAAAATAAAACTCTGCAATTTTACTTTGTTCTGTAAACAAAAGCAGATTAGCCAATATTTTTTAGTTTTATTTTCCTCATTTTCAAAAGGACGATACAGCTAAAGGAATTTTTAGATGACTTGTATTAAATAAAAATAGCAATGCACTCTACAAAACCTGAAGAAATTATCAATGACATACTTTACCACTTCACTCTATCATAACAGGAAACAAAAACTTCTGTACAGCTGATACATATATCTATTGTGTCATAGAACAGCTGACACTGACATGCTTTTGATGCATCAGAAAAATGACAACCCAAGTTCTCCAAATTAATTATTTAATAAGTTGAACCTCATGCAAAGAACTTCTACACCCTATAAAAGTCTGTTCAAGCAAACCAAAACTATGCCCTCACTAGATCTGATAGCCCCCATTTTAGGCCTGCTACCTCCAAGCTTTTCCCCTATTCTGCACAGCAGTTATTCTGCACAAAAGCACAAGAAAGCCTCTCCCAGAATTCAGTCTCAAGATTATTCTGGCTACACTGTTTTTGAGGTCATCTGAAAATGGAAGCAGATATACTACCCACACTGTTAATGCAGTAGGCCTGTCCCTGGCAGAATTCCAGCCTAGCCCAACTGGCACTCCCATCTCAAGCACTACTTCAGTGAGGGTCCACATGGGCCAGAAGCTATTCCACCCAAGGGCAAGGAGGATAGTCAATACATTCTGAAAGCTAAATGGAGTTTTAGAGGATGGACGTGGCCAAAATGTAAAAGGGCATTACAGGACTAAAGAATAGGCATTGGGACTATTTAATCCATTAATTTCTAGATACAGCTATAGAATACTTGAAGCAGTTTCAAAGGTTTAAAACAATAGTTATTAAAAACAAACATACCTTCTAGGCTGAATGATAAATTCCATAAGTTTGTCCAGCTTTCCTAAGCATTCTCCAGGCATGTCTTGCATAGCCATACTTCTGTGTTTTGCACATGACCCTTGCTCTTCATCCTACCTTCCACATATAGCTTACTTTGCCCTTTGCCTCATATCCTCAGTTCAAAAGGTTTTCTTTACTTTTAAAGTTTATCCTCCTATTCTCATCTTCTGCCCAAGCTCATCTGAGACTCACAAACTACACAGTTCCTCAGAATTTATGTAATCTCGGTATCAGGCTTATACTGTATCTTTAAAGAAAGTCTGGAGAATGCCAGTTGCCTTTAAACAGGATGAAATAGTTTTTTTTAATTTTAAGAGCTACAAAATTTGGATCAAGAAAAAAAATAGTGCAGCATTTGTTCCCCTTTAAATACAGCAACTATCAGGCTGATTTTCTGATAGAAACTTCTGAGAATAAATCAGTAATATTGGCAGGTACTTTATTATCCTATATTTATGTATTAATCCAATTATATTTCCAAATACACACAAAAAAACTTTACAAGTAATCTTGACTACCTGCCATATATATGCCATCTAATTTACTGAAACAGTTCCAAATCTCATCTAGCACAAATACTCCATAATTTTCAAATCAACAAAACATTCCTTCTAATTCTGTTGAAACCATTTGATTGATCTATTTTACCTTAAATTAACACAGTATCTACAAACTGTTGTGTCATGGCTGACCATTGCATTCACCTAGCTGTCCAAACCTTTTTAAGTATCTTCTCAGTTCAGGACAGGAAGATGCTGCCAGAATAAAACCAGATGAGATTCCAGTGAGAAATTAAGGTCTTTCCCACATCAAGTATGAAACTTGTACTCCTTATTTTTCCCTCCTTTCTGCAGTATGACCCAGGTTTCAGTTTTACTGGGAGAAATTAATGATGAGCTCTGGTCGTCTTTACTACATCTGTCTACAGGTAAGAACATGTTTAAGGAATTAAGCCATGCAGGGTAAACTAAAAACAAAGGAAAGGCACAAATGTGAGAAAGCTTTAAACTATTACTATCTGGCACTACCTCAGCAGAGAATTAAGACCATCAAAAACACAGAAGAAAAAAAACTGACATAAGAAAATATAGAAACCCCACCAGAAAGAGCAGAGAAAAGGAAAAGAGCAGGTCAGCACAACAAAGGCTCAGCCTGCTCCAGGGACTGATTAGATCAGCACTTTTACACTTTACTGAGAGTCACTAGGGTACTGTGCTATGGGTGAAGAGCATATTCATGTTTAATCCAAGAGTGTTTTCCTACTTAATTACTGTGCATATGAACAAGAACTATTCTTCACTCACAAACTAGATATCATCCTGCTCTCAAGCATCCACAGCCAGTGGAAGACACCTAATGATGCAAAAAATCTGATGACATTTTGTTTCGCCTACCACTATAAAGTGAGGGAATACAGTAAAGGAAGTTTCAACCTTGATTCTTGGATCTCCTGTCTAAATCTAATTTAGCTAATTGTTTTTCTTTCTGCAAGAGGCTGGCAGAGATGCCCACACACTCTAGAGTCTCAACTTCCAGTTTAAGCATATCAGGTTAAGCAGAGCTCCAGATGTTTTCCCCTTCAAGAGGAAAGTGAGAGTCAGTGTCAAAAATCCCTGCCTCAGTGCTAACCTTGAGCTCAGAGCAGAGGCAGACCAGCAGGAACCATTCCAACAAGGCCTTCTGAAGGAAGATGAAGCAGTGACAGCACAGCATATAGCAGCTGTGTGTTAGTCACTAGGCCAAGAAACCAGCTGTCTTAACACCTGGTTTTTTGAACCAGAATAAGCCACTTAGAATTTAGTCCTTGCCTGGAAAAGAATTTAAAGGATTAAATAAGGAATTAACATGTTTTTTAACTCTAAGGATCTCCAAAGCAATAGAGGAGGAATGTGAGCATCAGGACATTGTTAATATGCAAGTGAACTGCTGCATTTAACTTGCTCAACAGAAAGTGGTGTAAAGAGGAAAGCAGAGTCAAAAAGAAATCCATCTTCTGGCATCCCAGAGAACAAGCACTTGTTCTATTTGTTCTTTTGGAAATTGTCAGAAACTATTCTAGAAAACAGGCCACAAAAATTACTCCAGTGACCCTGGAATAAAGTATTCTTCATTAAATCTCTAATGTTACAGTAATGAATGACAAATCTTCTAACACTGAAGTGTGGCCATAATTCTACAAAGAATAAAAATTTCAACTTTATTTTTAAGAGCACATATCCCCTGTACCTCCAAGCCTTGTGAAAAGCACAAGCACATTTTGGAATACCCGGATAAGAATTCTCCATTTTTGTTCTTCATATTGGTGTTTACTACTTTATTTTATACCTATCGTATCTTCCAGATCTAATAACTCTGAAGTAGAATGTTGAAAATATTTGCCTTTATGAAATAAGTTCACTCTAAAGCACCACATATGAACACCTAAAACATCCTGCACAAGAAAACAAACAACAAAAAAATGTAACTCTTCCCCATGAGTGATGCTAATTTGTGTATATATATATATATATATATCTATATATATCTATATCTTCTCTTGCAAGTTGTGCATCATTAAGATGAGACACATTAGTCTATTCCATCTTAGTGGAATTTTTGCTCACTCAGTGTAAGAGTATTTTAGCCAGCTTTCATGCAACTACTGTATTAACTGGGCTAGAGATTATAGATAACTAAGAACTGGCATATTAGTACATGATTTTCCTGACCCATAAATCAAGATTAACTACAAGGTCAACACTAAAATTCCCCTTAAAAGACTACGTGGGTAGGAAAGCTCCATAATACTGTGAAGAAATTTCTTCTAGCCAATGTCTGAAGCAGCAATGATGGATTCTGAAAGCCAGAAGGAGAAGGAGCAAACTGTGGAAGGAAGCAAACCAAAAGATGTTCAGAGAACCCCAGAAACAGCTCTTCTCTCTTTTAAAAAGGCCACTAGAAACAGGACAAAAACTACAGAGATCACTAAAAAGCTCAGTCCCTTTCTATCAGTGTGATCCTATGCACCTCATACAAAAGCACTCTCCATCCATTGTTTGTGACTCCACTGGCGACCTCTGTTTTCTTTAAAGTACTACAACTACTTCAAGTAATTTCCATGGTAACTGCACACAGTTTCTAATTTTAATAGCTAAACCAAATCCTTACCTGAGTGAAATAATACATATTTTAGCTCCTTATGCAGACATAATTCACTAGAAGCTAAAATGAACAGATATTCAAGTGCAGTTATGCCTGAAAAAGAAAAGAAGGTAATTTTCCAGTTTTACAGCTGCTTTCAGAATTCTGCCTGAAGGATTACACTTGGCAGTTACTCAGATGCAAAATATTACTTCTATTCCATAGATTTTGAACATGAACTATTAAATCTGTTAGATCAATAGCCATTCCTCCCACGTGCACTTAAGAAATTAATAACGACTATAACATTTTCATACTGAAACATTTCCATTTTAGGTAAAGGATTAGAGAACAAATATATTCAACTTTTAAAATTGCATCACAGCAGCTACATACAATGTAAGCCATAAAGCTACATAATAAAGATTAGATTATGAATTCCACCAAAATGGCAATTTTAAATAATGTACCACTGAGCTTACCTTAAAATAAAATGGGATAATAGATGTTCTTCAGTGCTTAGATATATCTTTCCCCCTTGCAATTTTTTTTCAAATGTAGCTAGTAAATAAATTTGATAGTTCGTTTTTGAACAGCTCTAACACTGGTCATTCACAAAATGAGTACAAAATGAGAAAAAGTGTCAAGTAAGTTCAAACAGAGTAGATAGAGAAAAACTTTTTAGAAATCAGTTAGTTTTTTAAAAAAAAACTATAAATTGAGTCCTGCAAAAACTCAAGAGGGTGCTCAAGAACAGTTCTAGAACAGTACTTTAACCAGGCTGTCCAGCAAAGTAGGTAAGTTATCACCCCTGAATTTACTTAAAAGACACATGCAGATGTGGCATTCACAGACATGGTTTGGTGGTGGATTTTGCAGTGCTGGGTTAATGGTTGGACTCCATCTGAGAGATCTTTTTCAATCAAATGATTCTGTGATTCTACTTCCTCTTACATGCCACACCTTCCATAAAAAATATATCATAGAATCATCCCAAAACACACATTACATTTTTAACTGAGGTCTTGTGTTTGCCAAAGTCAATACAGGAAATGGGCAAACCTGGGCAGACAGTTTACATTCCATGCATTGCTTTATGCAATTTTCCTTAGCCTATGATTTGGAGGATTCTTCAGCAATAACTTTTGAGAGAAATCTCCACTAAAGGAGCTTAGAGGACAGAATAAAATGTTCAGTCAACTCCCCAGTTGCTAAATGCCTTTTTAGATTAATTTTAGACACAAACTAATATTGTATCTAAGATGCACCTTTTGAGAATTCCAACTTAGAAACTCTTCCTTAATTCAAGAAGCCCAAAAATTTTGTTCAAATGTTGAGGAAACAAAGTATTCTAAACATGCTGCTGACCTCACGCATTATTATATTTACTTCCAGACACCTATGGGGAAAACCACTTAGGTGCCAGACGTGATGGTGCCAACACAGGCCCACGTGCCAGAGGACAGTAAAGAGCCTTATCTACCTAGAAATCAGGTGATACATAGATGGGGCAGACAAGGCACAGGTAACTACAAAGTTTCCATAATACAAAGAATAAAAAAGGATTAGGGAGTCTGAAAAAATAAATTTTCTAGCAGTGAACAGTAGCTTCTGTTAAAAAGATGGATTGCACACTCTTCTGTGTAAATTACCTGTGAGTACACTGAACCCCTTTTACTTTACTATAATTCAATACTCGTGAACATTTCTGACAATTGTTGATGATACGAGGAACATTCTCTTACTACTAATCTGCATTATGTCAATCCACACCAAGAGGATAAAATACATTTATAGTCTCTAGTTTCACCCAAGAGTGAACTATTTCAATTTCATTCATTTTCACTCCAAAGAAATAATATAGATTTGCTATATTGAAACAATTTTTTTCCCTTTCATTTACACACTTATCTATGAAGGCAAGATGAAATATGACACAGGAAGTCATCTCTCTTTACAGCTATTACATATGCTTTATAATTTACTACAAGCTGGAATCATCAGCAATAATGTCCTCTAGCCTTTCACCCTCTTTTGATCTATCGAAGTTTTAAAATCAGTTTTCATCTAAATATACATTAAATCATTCCCTTAAAAAAAAGGGATGAAATAACATCTGAATGGGAAGAGTGTCTATGCATATATATAGTTTTTCACACAGATTTAGTTTTCCTAGCTATAAAGTCAAAATCAAGAATTCTCTTGTAAAAAAATCAAAGCAAAACCAGCCCCAAATAAAACATTAACATGATAGGCAAAACAGAAAAAAATTAAATTGTCCAGCTACCAAGACTACAATAAAAATAATAATAACAATTCTAAAAAGCCAAGCTCAATAGAAATTAAAATAAAATCTTACAGATAAAAAACTTAGTAATATGCACTGAGGGAACACAAGGGCTATACGAGAACACCCGAAGGCACAGTTAAGATGGATTGTATGTCTCAATACTATGTACTCATAATTTACTCTTAAATTTTCCGAATGTCCAAGTGTCCAAGTATGTGACACTTAAATCCATAATTTCTAGTCCATAAAGCTTGTTACAGAAACAGTAACACATTACTCTTTTCAGCTATTGCTTTCTTAACTGAAGTTATTTTTAAACTCTATTATCCAAATTATGGTAGTATAAAAAGAGCAGGGGTGCCTGATCAGTTAATGGGAAAATGAATATGTAATCTTAGATCACATAGAAAATTAGTATTAAATACTCTACTACAAATCTTACACATCTGAAGAATCAAACTGCAAAACAACTGAAAAAGTTCCCCTTTCAAGTCTTCATATGAGGATGTGAAAGAAAAAAATTATTTCAACTTCAGAATGTCTCACTAATTTTTATGACTACAGTTCTAGTCATTAACTTAAAAAAAAAAAAAAAAAAGATTTTTAGCCTCTCCCCCAAAATAGATATTGTATAACTTAAGAAAATTCCCTGGATAGGTTTAGAGGAAAAATTTTGGAGAAAATAAACAAACAAAGCCCAAAAAAGAATCTAAACCAACTAACCAACCAAGCAGAAAAACCCATCTCCCTGCATTTGATTTTAGCTTCTAAAGTATATAAGGGAATTAATCTTTGCAAACTGTGCATCAAAGGAATACTACCAAACCTTACTTTTAAAAATTGAACCAAACTGGAATTCTCATGTGACTCACACAGTTACTCACACAACTGTGTGAAAGCCAAAAAAAGTTTTCATTTACAAAGTACTACCAATATCAAGAACAGAAGTACTGAAACCTTTGATCTTGTTCTTAGGTAGCCTGGGAGCTAATAAACCTAAGTTCTTGTTAGTGCAGCCTCCAAGTCTGCAGATGAAAGTAAACCTTTTGGGTAGTCAGATGGCAGGGGGGGGGACCACTGAAATACTGCACATCATTGGGAAGGGTGCTGAGAACAAAACACTGCTGTTCTGTCACTCTGTTGCAGCCTGCTGCACCCAAGCCTCAAATGCTAACATACAGTTCTTGTCTCCACACCTCAAGGAGTCACACACTAGAGTGACTCCACATACTAGAGTCACTAGTAGGAAGGTACAGCCAACATCACCTATAATCATAAAAGCAACTGAATAGATGGAGCCAAAGAGTAATGGTTGAAGGGTCTACACTTGACATTCACAAAGACTTAGTAAGAGTCAAACAAGTGAATGCAGTGTTTTCATTCAGCAGATCCCACAACACTGGAACTAGAAGAAACAAAGTAGCAAAAGAATTGTCTAAATGGATAAAACTACTTTTTTTATGCAGTGGTTAATGAGCTTTTGGAAAGTGCTGCCACTACAACCTGCAAGCAGTTGATAGCACCCCAGACAGAGAGGGACCCTAGATAAATGAATGTCCAAGCTATCTATGAATATGTATGAGCAGGATCAGAGGAGCAGGAGGATGTTTGTGCTCACAAACACACACACAGGATGTTTGTGCTCACAGCCTCTCCCTGACCAGCACCTCCTGCTCTGAGGTCAGAGACTGGACACACGGCGAGGTGCCCGCTGACCTGGCTCAACAGGGCACTTACACTGTTAATGAAAATGCAGCTTGATTAGCCAGCCTTGCAATCTGCCATTACCAGAGACAGGGTAATTTAATTGAACAGAATACAGATTTAGAAATCAATATTTAATACATCTTCCATCACAGCTGTTATTCTCCAATACAAATGAGAAAGACAATGGTATGAAGAAAAGTAATGAAATTACTACTTTATTGATCACTAAAGATGTTACTTGCAGTATCTAAAATTTCCAAGACCTTTATTATATCTGCAGTGAAGTATAGAAAAATTTGTCCCAATCTCACAAATGAAAAACAAGCTTGAAAGTATAAAGCTGTTAAAGTTGCTTTGTGGTAAAAATCAAAACCCAAATGCAGAATCTGGTGTTTTAGAAAAAACATTTTTTCTTTCTTTTAGGAGATACTACAAATAATAACTGCTTCCAGTAGGGTAGCAGCCTAAAAATCATAAATCCCATGTGGTTTTCTATCATTTCTATCATTAACCCTATCATAAAAAAACCTCTCTTAAAACATTTTTTACTTGCAAAGAGTTTTTCCCAAACATTGTATGTTTTCTGAGTAATATATCTCTTCCACTGTTTTCTTTCCTTCACTCACTCACTTCTGTCAGTTGAAGAGACTTACACACACGTTCATGTCTTATTTTTTATAGATTTGATTCTCTATAGCACATAATTTGTTCAGTTTGATTTTTCATTTTCAACAGTTTGTATCCTATCTTCTTTCATATTGAAGACTGAATATTCCTTTCAAAAACTATTTAAAGCTGCATCAAATGGAGCCATCAGCCCCATCCTCCCAACTGAAACCGAGATGAGAAAGAGCAAATACAGGCCAAGCCCAAGAATCTTAACTTCAAGACAAGATGTATGAGCTTCTTTTGAGGAGAAAAAGGACACTGAAGAGTAGTTTACTTTGGGTATTTTCCACTCATACACTTACCTTTCTGCTGCGCAGAAGATAACTTGAGGTTTGTGAATAAAGTCTCAAGTTTAATCACAGACAAATTTGCTTTACTGTAAAATTTTTATCATCCAAATTATTCCACAGCTAAGATTGGCCTAATGTTGGTTGACAGATGGCTTTGTAAACTTAGACACTGAAAAGTAAATCCACAGAAGTGCATTACTTGGTTCATGTAAGCAATGTGAATATTTATAATGTGCAGTTTTAAGTGTGGTATAATGTTTCAGATACACATGGGCAAACCGTGCCCACTATCTGCTAAGAAACAGGGATACAGAGAAATGCTTTACACGATGGCATCAAACAACTTCAACAGATGGCCATCACGGATCAACGAACTAAAGTAAATCAAAATTCTTACAAATTTGCCAAAACATGATTTCCTTTTGGAAAAGCCTGTCTTTGTAAATATGTATGGCAAGTTTTCATAGTTAATTCCAGCTCTTGGAGTGCAACAGAAAACACAGAAGAGAGTTTAAAGAAAAGAAGTGCTCCAGATGCCTTTTAAACATACTTGTAAACATTAACTTTAAAATACAGCTTGCTGTAGAATTATCATCAACAATTTGATAATTCAGCATTTAGGTGTATCTTCATGCATCACTGTCAAGCTGAATAATTACTGATAATTTTCACTCACATCAGATCTCATTTATGAGGTAAAACACTGAAAACAGAACTCAAGACAATTTAGAGTTTAAGAAACTCAAAATGAATATCTCAAAATTCAGACTAAAGAAATTCTAACCATACTACAAAAAACCTACTTATTATTATGTCAAGCATGAGAAATATGTAATCTAGGTCTCTTAAAAAGTTAATTGTTTCTTCCAAACCATAAAGCAAAAAAAAAATAATATATTACAATTTTTTTTTATAATTCATGTCCAACAAACTGGATTGGCAGGCTCTCCCTATTTCTCAGGTATTTCTATACAAGGTATATTGACCCTCTACATACACTTTTTCAGAGAAATACTCATTTTCAGTTGATAAGTTGTCTGGCAGGTTGTCATCCACAGCTTAAATGCACACTAGCTTTTTTACTTTTCCTCAAAGCTGAGTTGGGTTCTTTAGGTTAGGATAATTTAAATTGCTATGACAGACAGGAGAAGGAATCTGAGAAGAAAAAAGCTGCTTTGATAAAGTTCTTGATTAAAAATATTACTGATTATTACTGTAGAGAAATGAGCTTTTGTATCACTAGGAGCACATTTGGAGCTGAATTTAGAAGTGTAAGCTTAAGATCAAAAGTATACATAACCTGAAATGAAGAAAAAGATCTTTTAAATCAATAAACACTCCAACCCAGATGAATCAATAGCTTTCTTGATCCTGTGTAGACGATCTACATTGTTTGAAAAATCTCCGACTATCGCCTTTTCTTAGGAACAGAAAAAACACCAGAATGAAAATTTACTGGAACAGAAAAAAAAGGATGTTTAAACACTGATAGACAGAAAAATAAGCAGCAGCTATTCACTAAAATGGAGACTACAGGAAACCATTTCCTCCTATTTCACAGTTAAAAGGCAAAGTATTGGAAACATGCCAATAAAGACTCCTAAATATGATCACATCTTATAAGAAAGAATGATGAGCTCTACTGCCCACCCCCAAAACAAAAAACTGCCTGCAATGAAATTTGATTTTTGAAAATGATGCCAGTGAAAAGCCTCAAAGTTCTGGAGTAACTTTTTAAAATTGCTTTTATTGTTTATTACTATGCTTCTGTAAACCAAATCAAGACACTTTTTACTTCTTTCTGGACATTGCATTATTACTGTATTACTTATAGTATTAGATTCAGGAAAAGATTTTAAAATTTCAGTTATCCAGAAATAAAGAAAAGCTAATTTGAATTATGCAGCAAGGTTGAGATTTCTTCCTAAACTCACAAACACCAGCATATCTGCACAGTTAGAAATAAAATATTTACACAAGAGTCAATGCTTCCCAAAGAACAGTACAAATAAAATAACTAATCAACATGTTGCCTGTACAACTATTTGTGGTTCTCAGATGCACTAACTAAGGTAAAGATGGATTTAGTTACCCAAGTTTAAGCATTCCATTTGCAAGAAGTCCTTTTATAAGGATACTAAGGACTTACTGATGAAAAAATTTTCACATACTTTTTAGACTGACAGAAGGCTTTACCAAGCTCTTGCCAGCAACTCTTAATCTATGTTTTCTAGTTAGGTCAGTGATGCAGTAGGGCTTCATTTTAAGTTAAAACAATGTTCAAAAGCTTATTTTGGATGTCTCCATGCTTTTTCTGAACATCACCATTCCCTACTGGGAAAGGGGAAACAACACACAAAAAACACTCCCAGTGCTAAATTAGAGCTGCAGATACTGCTTTTCCCTGTGTTTATTTCAAGTATGTTGGACAAGGCTTCAACTGCATTTTCCTCAAGAGTTGACTCCTCACTTGTTTCAACATCTTCTTAAATCAAACTGCATTTGGAATGTCTTTTGGCAAGTTACCATCCTTGGCATCCTTGGTAACTTTGGCAAGTCACCTACCAAGCTCAGGAAAACTACAAAATGGCTATCCATAACAGATAACGTTGTCAGAGACCTACCGGTAAGGCTGAAAGTGAGACATTGCTGCTTAATCAGTAGCTGATTTCAATGACTCTCCCTGAGATAAAGAAAAATAAAATTCCTGCTGTACCACCAGTAGAAAGCACAGTTAACTGAGGCTGCCTGATTAAGACCAGAATTAAAGAAAAATATTTTGTCTAGTCTACACCGGAAAATCACATTTCCCCACGTATCATTACATGCAAAATAATTGTGCACAACCACTAACATTCCTGAGTTTAGGACTGCCTCAGTACTGAAAAATTTACTCTTCTTGTATTTCTTCAATGTTCAGGAGACACGGTCTACAATGTAATTTGTCTTCACTCAGGCAGAGGATTACAAATGGTGTAATCATTAGCAGCAAAAACTGTTGAAGCACTAAACAAAAAATCCACCCAGTATCATTAATGCTTAATAAAAGGAAAGGCAAGTAATTTTCTCTGGACCAATAAATACATTTAAAATACAAATACACCTTCTAAAGTAAAAATAATTCTAATGCCACACTTTCTATAGCAGCCAAGTGCTTTAAGGGAAACATGGAGTCCTTACGTCACTATTAATTCAACACACTAGTATTAGAAAACCTCAAGATTTTTCAGCTTAAAGCAGATTTTAAAAACAGTAAAAGAATGCACTTAAATAATTCCCCACATTTACAGAAGCATACTTCTCTGGGCATCTATCAGTACTCTTAATAGGAACATACTTTAGGACCAAATGTTTATGCAGTAATAATTAATATTTCCTTTTGATAAATCACAACATTATAATCACAAAAAGAGCTAAGACAATAATAACAATTACAGACAAAATCTGATCTCTTTACCCTTTCAATACATTTTTTGAATGTTGGTATTACTGACAAAATAGCATTGATTTCAGACTATAAATTGGTCTGGTCAGGGAAGTACTTCCCCAATCCAAACACAGAATCACCCAGGGTCAAACTAAAGATGGAAAATGAATTGAAGGTTTCCTTCTAATTTTATGTACTAACTCTGTACTTGCTCCCCCTATAACATAAACAGCAAACCAGAATGATTTCGTGAATCTGGGAAGTTTAATACACAAAAAAAGCACACAGTAGGAATAACACATCAAAGGAGCGTAAACAGAAAGAAATTAAGTCTTTTAAACTTTTATTGTAGTGACACCTTGTGGCTACATTTGCCTTATTATGAAACCTCAACATTTTTCATTTTCTTGTAATTCTTTTAATGCAGTTCTTCAAATATTGTGGTCAAGGATGAAGTAAAAAGATGAAGTTGCAAAACAAAAATGAAAGGATGAAACAGAAAACAGCATTACCTGCTCAACCTTTAGTGGCTTTAACATGCACTGCTACAAAAGGAAGATGGACTAACTACGAACCTGACACTTGTTCCTAACTTCCACAGGAAGCTGATTACGTGAATATTTTCTGTGTCATGTCTTGCCTCTAAAGAGTTTTCAGCTCTACATGAAAATTGCTATAAAAGTATAAACAAAGAAAACAAGACCAAAAGAAATTCTAAAAAAATGCACTACCAGATTGAAAAAAAAAAAGTGAGGAAAAACTACCCTGTAATCATGCTCTTATTTGCTTTTTCTGCATAGCACATGACTGTTCAATTCTCAAAGGTGGTAGACTAATGTATTCTAGAAGCATTTAAAGCAAAAATTGAAAGTCTAAAACAATTATGTCAATAAAACCCCCATATGTTATACTCAACATTTTCTTTTACTAAAACCCCTCTAAATACAGCAACACCCTCTTACTTGTTATACTAAGCTTTGACACTGAACAAGTAATCTTTGTACAAATTAGCTGGTTTATCTAAATCAGGAATTACATCCTACAAATAACAAATCATCTGATGTGTGTGAGAATGCACAAACAATCTTCTCATCTTCTTTTCATTCTAGAATTTCAGTCTTCAGTTATTGCCCTTCCATTTTTTTTACCTATTAATCTAACAGAGGTTATGGCTGGCAAAAGCTACTCTGAACCTATTAAGACAGACTGGAGCACATAAGTAACATGAAGAAGCCAAGAGTGCAAATAATCTTATCACATTACTTGACTTCTCCTAATCAGTTTGGATGGTTTGATACGTGCTTTGCCAAATACAAATTATCTTTCATGGGAAGGACAACAATGCTCCTAACTCCAACACTATTGTGAATATTCCATGATGCTCCATATGTCAAAAAAATCAAATCATGATAGAGACTGACACACATGACAAATGACTCATTAGGGAGGCTGAATTGGTCTTAATTCACTGTGGTATAAATTATTTATTTTATTTAACAACTAATTGCCAGAAGGTTGCATTTTTTCATCCAGCTTGTGTGAAAAAGGTATTGATTGTAAAATTAAACATGGATAGATTTGCTTAAGAGGAAAGTTACAGGTTTTCAAAACAACAAACAAAAACCCCAACCTGTATACATGCAAATAAAAGACACACTCCATCAATTTTTATGCCTATGGAAATGTCTGAGTAGCTTCTTAAAACTTAGATGAACATACCAGTTCAGAGGTTGACAGCTCTCACCTTTCACAACTAATATTTATGTGAAAGGTAACTCAAAAAGGCAACTAACCTTGCCTAATGTTGCAGGGCTCATATCCTGTTTATAATATATGTTTGAACAATTGCTCCAGTGTATCAGACAACTGGCTGTCCTTCAACAACCTGTACAGAATCTGGCATGTTCTACTTTCTCACTTTGGAAAAAGGCACTCAAATAAAAAAACCCAGCCAATAATTCTACTCTTCAATTCTTTGTTGCACCTCAAAATGACATCTTACACAGTGCCCTCATAAAGCACTTTGAGCCAAAATAATATTTTTTAAATTAAAAAAAAACCCAAACCACCACCCAACTGAAGCCCCTCCTGGTAAGGCATTCAGTCCATGATTATCTACTAAAAATGCATTCAAAACATTAAAAAAATTGCAGCATGGTTCCCTAAGTGGTTGCTTCCAAAAATATTATCTGCATTAGTATGACAAAAAGAGTAAAATGCCAAAACTAAAGGCAAGAAGACAGAATATAACATGATGCTTCCATTCCTCTGTACTGTTGTCCATTAAAGGAAAAATTTTGGCACTGGGACTTGTGACACTAAAACAAGACTATACAACAGAAGCAGCATTGAGCAAAATAGAGCATATAAAAGCCTTAAAACATATCTGCCTCTTGACAAGCATGTACAACATGCCTGTGAAACAGAGTATCAAATATTGAAAGAATACATTCTGACAATCTCATATTAGCTCATATTTTACATCTGTGCTCACAAGACTGGAGAACACCTCTTTTTTAGGTGACAAGAAAATGCTATATATATTAGGATTTCTGTTTTGTGTGTGTTAGTATACTTGAAATAACTAATTTAACTTGTTTAAGTAAACAGAACTACTTTAAATACATTATCACAAAACACTGAAATTGGAGACAAAAGAAAAGTTTAGTACTCCTTGCTTACTTCTTTCTGAATAGATTATTGATTAAAAGACAGATAAATAAATCTCTAATACTAATATCTATGTATACATAGCCTCCCCTGCTCAAAGTCTCTCTCCTGGAGGGAATTTGATCAAAATTACTGATCAAAGAAGAGTCAACCTTCAAGGAATCCCTAACTTTTTATATTAATATAATTAAATAAAAAGTTCTTAATGTGGAACTCCTCAAAAATTTGTCAGCAATTTTACATATCTAATTACATTTTAAACAGTCTCTTCTTCCTATAGACAGGGAAAAAAACCCATAAAAGAACAGTAAATTATAGCCATTTTTGACTAGCAAATGCATTTTTACTATAATATAGGCTTCAATTCACTGATGTAAATAAAGACTACAGAACAACCTTATCCAAACTATTCTTAATTATTCTTGTGATGCAGCTGAGAACTCATATTTTACCTTAGGTTACCACTCCTTAACAATAAGTGCTCATAAACTTAGTCTGCTACATTACTCTCTCTTAGCTCTTCCACTTGGTCTTCAAATAAGGGGCAGCTCCAAGAAATTCCCTACCATTTTGTGGGTATGATAATGAGGAACAGAGATTTACAGAAAAGAACAGGATTTCTTTGGGAAAAAGAAAGCACTTCTCTCCATGGAGATTCCAAGAGTTGCTGTGCCAATTAAAAAGTTTATGTCTACAGAATAATTATTAAAATATGACCCAAAACCTAATGATGACAGCATTTTTGGTATCTACAGGTTGCACCCTCCCTATCAGTGAGCTCAACTGAGTTTTTGAATAAGACTGATTCAATGTGATTATCAGCTTCTTGAAGAATTCCCAACACCTACAGATAAAAAAACATCATCATTTTAACAACACATAAACCCATCTAGTAATTTTCAGAGAATGGCAGAATCTCAGAATATGCTGGCGTGGAAGGGACCCACAAGGATCATCAAAGTCCCTGTCCTGGCCCTGCACAGCATCATCCCCAAGAGTGACACCTTGTGTCCAAGAGCATTGTCCAAATGCTTCTTGAACTCTGTCAGGCTGGTGCTGTGACCACTTCCCTGGGGAGCCTGTTCCAGTGCCCAACCACACTCTGGGTGAAAAACCTTTTCCTAATATCCAACCTAACCCTCCCCTGACACAACTTCAGGTCATCCCCTCAGGTCCTGTCACCGGGTACCACAGAGAAGAGCTCAGTGCCTGCCCCTCCTGTTCCCCTCACAAGGAAGGTGTAACTGCAATGAGGTCTCCCTTCATTCTCCTCTTCTCCAGGCAGAACAGACCAAGTGACCTTGGCTACTCATCATACAGCTTCCCCTCAAGGCCCTTCACCATCTTCGTTGCCCTCCTTTGGACCCTCTCTAACAGTTTAGTATCCTTCTTATATTGTGGCACCCAAAACTGCACATCGGAGGCATTCCTCAAAGCTCCTAACTTTCCCCTTTCTCCCTTTCACAACTATTTAAAACAGTGCATCAGTAGAAAATATTTAATACATAAAAATACATTTTCAAGTTCTGTAGTAAGTATGTAGGTGCATTATAAATATTTAGGCAGTCAAGGAATGATGTTTACTACTGAGTGAAAAAAACCCAGCATCAGCTGCAAAAAAAGGTAGGTATGACTCAAAAAAAAAAAAAAAGATATGTAGATATGGAAAAAAGAGACTGGACACCTGCATTGTATCAACTACATTAATATTAAAAGAGAGTAAGATAAACTATTATCAAACTATATAAACTAAGAGAAAGCATTTTTAACATAGCTAATAAAAGTTGAGATATAACACATTTTCAGAAATACATAATGAAATAGCAAAATCCAGCAACTTATGCTGGTGCCTACATTCTTTAATGTCAGCCACTGTGTATGACACTGATGAACTAACCTGCAGACACGGGCAGGAAAATACAGGTTCTGCCAGGACCGACAGAGGTATTTAGAGTGATCGATAACCCGAATCCAGTCCAACTCATCCATGGACACCTCGATGTAGTAGGAATAAGACCTATGGATTGTCAAAAAACACTGGTTAGAATACAAGTCAACAAATTTTAGGTATTAAATTTAACACTGTCTTCTGAATTTTCAGTTGTATTGAAAAGAAAACTCTTTGTTCTTACCCAGACCCCTATTTTCAAACTAGCTTTGAAAAGGAACTCTCACAGTTAAGATGTATTTTCAGAATGATTTAAAACATCCACACACTCACAATCTACAGTCATTAGATGAGACTACTATGCCTCAAAAAATGAAATGGAGACTTTTGACTCTGTCATAAAAATTACCATTTGTATTCCTTCCTCGTAGAATAAAACTAAACCACCAGTGATACTGTACTACTCCTATTGCCAAATCAATAAAGAAGAAATGAAAACCAATTACTAGATCAAAAATGCAAATTCAAACTCCTCACTTGAAAAAAGCTAATTTACTTTATGACCATTTTCACTGATGTTGTTCTTCACTTCTGACCCTTTCAGTTCTTTATGACCTATCATTGAGCCTGTCATTACTTCCTTACACACTCAAAAATTACCTCATGAAAAATAAAAAAGCCACTGACAGTATCTGTGTCTTCCTCTTGCTTATCAGTTATGTTTACCCTACAGGCTGCTGTTAAAAGAAAGCAAACCCAAACTAGAACTTAAAAGTTACAGCTAATTCCCTATTATATCCATGACTGTAATGCTTAGAATAAAGTAGAAATTTCACTTGTGGAACTGCAAGTCACTGAATATATACGTTTCAGAGTACTTTCCTTCTCCTAAGGGACTAGTCTGCAACGTTCACAGGCATTTCAACAGCACCAGGTCAGCACATCCTTCCACACTGATTTCTATAGAGGAGTTGCTCCTAAAGAGTTCTACACAAGCATTTCTTATTAAACATCCATGCCTTTGTTAGTATTTCTAATTTTCCTGAGGACTTAAAAGAGTACGTACTTAGAACGATATCATTTAAAAATCCTTAAACTGTTAGATAGCTGTTAATACCTTGGAAACGTAAGGCTGAGTCTTTAAATGTCAATTGCATAACCAGCTTTCATATTCACACCCATCAGATGTGTAACACTCACAAAACACATAAATACAACGTGTTTTAGCAACATTACTATTACTGACGTATGTGTACTTGACCAAACTATGCCCCAAAGTTTTAGAATTTGAGTAGCTTGTATACAAAAGTTACTGACAGTCCTCTCTGCCTTGAGAATTTAGAGGTTCTCATCATTGCTAACTGACATATATTTGTAACCAATACACAACATGCTACTTTTTGGTTTCTGAAGATATCAAACAAAGAAATATTACCTCAAAAATATAGTTCCATTATCATACACAATGGTATGCCTTTAATTTTTTTTAAGACTGGATAGCATCTTTTTTGCAGAGGCAGTTTGGATAGCTACTCCCCTTAGCACTTTTACAGCTAACATTCAGCTGTTAACACCTCTGAACTAAAGGTGTAAAACACCTGTTAGTTTCCATTTGGTTCTGTTAAAAACATCCAATACACCAAAGCTTCACAAAGACAGTTAAAATGAACACAGTAGTTTAAAAAAATTATTCAACAAGAAGCAATCATGCTGTACAGGTCTGTTCATGTCTGTACAGGTGTTAAAACACCTCTTTAGAAGACATTATCCATGTACCCCACGAGAAAGATGCAGTTTAGCAGCCAGCAATTGTTAGATAAGGACTGTAGAAAGGAAAAGATCTCTACAAAAAGCAAGGACAATCTCAGAGCAAGAGAGACCTGGACCTGGACCTGTCTGGTCAACCTCAGATCCTTAAGATCTTGGCTGCACACCTCTCTGGCCAAACTCTTCCCAAGTTCAACTACCCTGCTGTAAATTGTTTTCCTAATATTTAATATGAGTTTATCTTCTTGCTTGTGTCCACTGCTCTTTGCACTCTCAGCACACAGCTGCAAGACAACTCTGTCCCTGTGTTCTCCATATTCTTCCACTGAATAGGTGAGGAGAGCAACAAATTCTCCCTTCTAAGCCTGCTCATCTTAAAACAGCAGATTCTCATGTGCTCAAGCCTTCATCTTGGTGTCCTGCTGAACTCCCTCCAGAAAGTCAGTATCTTATACTGAGGAGCCCACAAATAGACAAAGTACTCCAAATGCCTCCATTTCCATTTATCTTAGACAGCTGAGTTACTGGAGGGGAAAAGAGCTTGACAATTCAAAGAACAGAGAATCACAGAATATTCTGAATTAGAAGGGAACCCCTAGGATGATCAAAGTCCAACTCCTGGCCTTGCACAGGACAGACAGTGCTAATTCCAGTACTACACCTGTTAAGAAGGAAAAGAAAGCCCAATAGCAAACTTTCCACAGAAACCAGGATGATTTAAAAAAAAATTTAACAACCAGCATGACACAGAACCTAGGTCTCAAACCATCAAGCCCTCAGTATTTTATGAAGACAAAAATCTCTAGAGAGCCATCTTGTCAGATATTCTGCCAGCAATAATAGTTTGTTCTACAAATTTCAGATGAAGCACACAGGACACCAAACAACAGATAACTTTGTAAGAAGTTGTCCCAAGGATAACATATTTTCCCTGAGTTCCACCAGCTGCAAATTTATGCCCTGCAAATGAGGGGCATTTTACCAGTTATAAGAGTTCTCTAAAAATTGCTAGATTATTAATATATCTCTAATACTGCTTCAGATTTTATAAAGTTGGTTGATAATTGGTTCATAAATTTGGTTGATCTTCTGGCACAACTTATATGAAGAAGTATAATATTATATGAAGCAGTTCCTTATACCTTCAAAGATCCACTCTTTGATCTTTAAAAAAGAAATAGAAGTGAAACAAATTTCAGTTGAATTGAAGTAGGAGAACTTCCTTGAAACAGCTAAATAGCTAAAACTAATTAAATTTGTTTTAAATTATTAGTAACTAACTCATATTTAAAAATCAATTTAAATTTACAAAAAAACCCACCCTAGCAAAAACTTTTATACACCCTGTTCTAGAATAACATGGCTTGGCTAAAAAAGCAAAATACAACTGTTCTGCCACACTAAATTGTTTTTTTTGGAATAAAATAAAATTAAACCTGTATCAGAAAGGTAATAAGGTATATAATAAATGTATAAGTAGCTTGTTTTATTGTTTTTAACAACTTATGAATACCTGCTGAGCTGTTGACTAAACTGTAAGATCTTTGTCATGACAAGTTACAAAATTAATATATTAAATTTCTCAGATAAAAAGAACCTTGCAATTTTTCTACTTCAGCAGCCTCTCAATTGTTCAAATGAGCCTAATTTGAACTTTCATACATTCCATAATAATCTGAAGTAGCTCAGTAACAACTGGCTGCAGCATCTATGACAATCATATTTCAGCAGCCTTCAGAACCATGAAGTGGCTTCTAATAACTACTGTAGTCAGTTGGCAATTCACATTCTAAATAAATTTTATTATCTCTGAATTACAGAATCACAGAATCATTTAGGTTAATGATTAAGTCCAAGATTAAGTCCAATCTTATTGTCAAAGTATGCCATTTCTTAACAATTTTGATATATTGAAAAAGTTGGACCAAAAAATCTCTTTTAAGGTTTGAAATGCAAATATGTAAAAAAAAAAATTAAATACTTTAAAGTAGTTTAACATCTCTAAATATGATCTGGTGTGTAAGTAATGAAAATTACACTTAAAAGTCAGGCTGTTTCCAAATAAACCTTGCAATTGTCATCTCCAACTCTACCATGTTATTTCCATAAAACATTTAATTTATAGCTCGCACTGCTACATTATCTCCAGTATGAAATGCACTACTTTCCCTTTTTATGTCACCTTGGCACCTACCGACTGTCTCTGTCCCACAGGAGGATTCGTATGTGGTTGATGATTGAGGGCTGGCCTAGTTTAATCTCAATTCCAGACCGGCAGTCGTCGTTGATTGGGTGCCGAGAGAATCCATGATCCAGGTCATAGTTCTGAGTATCTCCATCCAATAGAGCAGACTTCAGCTCCCCTTTTACAACTTGTGCTCCATACTTCATTGTTGCAATATTCTCCCCTGGTACTAAGAAGAAAAGGAAATAATAGCTTAAATTTTACGTTCTCATATTGTCGTGGTCTATGCATTGAAAAAGGACTCTTGACAATACTTTTAGAAGGTTAATATGATTTATTAAAATGACTCTATAATCAGAGGATTTGGGCTATATTATGCCCAGGTACAGAGCTCAGAGCTCTTCCTTCACTGCTTTGTACTAGAAGCTCAAAATGCTTACAATATCAGAAAGACATAACAGTCTTTCAGCTCTTTCTCCTACTCTCAGGAGGAAGCAGAGGAATTCAATGTCCTTGAAGAATAACACACTAGATAAGGCTTATACAGAGTAAAAGACAGCACAAAGATGCTTTCTCATGAGAAGAATTTTCCTGCCGGTTTGTACACAGAGAAACTTATAATATGTTCTTGCAACACTCTCATACTGCAAATTAGATGTTCTGAATACCAACTCTATTAGGTCAGACCAAAGACTTATTGCTAGTATCTTTTATTGGCCACAAACACATGCTCTAGGGGAAAAAAAAAAAGGGAAAAGAAGATAAAATAGAGGCATTAAAAAAATTTAGCTTCTCCAATTTTATTTGGTATCGTCTATGTGCTTTATGGTAATAAAGCTGTGACAATTTACTATTATGTAGCAGCTATAGTCTCAGCCCCCTTCATGATTTTACAGAATTCTGTTGCACCTGTCAACTGTTGTTTGCTTTTGGTTTGGGTTTTATTGGGTTTTTTTTTTCCCCTAAATGGAAGAAACTTAAATGTACAAGATGTGTATCAAATGTTCAAGATGCACCCTGAATTTGCAGAGTGGTGTTTACAGCAGTAAAGCCATATATGCTCCTCTGACAGCTATACAAGCTTCCAGTACCCTGCAAAGCTAAAGGAACTCAAGTAAAATGGGAAACTTCTGGCTACTTGGGCTTTGAGCTCACATGGAAAAGCAAAGTTTTTTATGCCACCATTTCACAGTAATAAGCCTGTGTCCTAGGAACAGCTTCCTTCAAGCTAAGTGGGAATAATGATTCCTAACTTCAACTACATAACAATACGCTGTAAACTAGCCTCTTCAAAAGACATTTTTAACAGCCTTGTTTTAGAAGAGATCCTAGAAAACTAAATGATGAAAAGCTACCCCAAACTTTTCAGGCAGGTTGGCAACAGAAGCATGAATTTTAACAGGCTGTTAAAAATTTGACATCTAAAGAACAGAATTTGAAGTGGTCAGTAGTCATCAACATTTCCACAAATCGAAAAAGTTTCAAGATCCTGAATGCGTACTAAAACAACAAAGAAATTCCACTCTCCAAAAAGCTCTGATTGGGAGAATTTTATGGAAATTTTTACTGGAAATAAATATCCAGTAAAAGAAGCCAGCAAAGACCCCTCCATTTGACTTATTCAAATTTAGCTACTGCAGTGTCAACAGAATGTCTTGCATGACAAGACTTTTACAATATCCTAATATTAAACTCATATGTTTAAATATTAATAACTATAACTTCTAAGGAAAAACAAAGAGAATATGCAATTCTAAGATAGCAGTAATTTTCAGGGCTCATCATGCATGACTGAAAATACAGTGCAGACTCTTTAAAGAACATTTAACCTTTTTCTGTGGGTCAAATTCACACATTAGATGTCTAACATCTTTTTAAAGCTTGAGTGTTAGATACTCTTGTTGAACTAACAGAAAGCACAGAAAAAAGTCAAACACAAGGCTTCTTACACTTTTTAGGCTTTCATTAAAACAACTTCAGAGACTTGTTTAAACTACTTAGACAAGCACGTAAAGAGGAAAAGTCATAAGAAGTGGAGAAATTATGAAAATGTTTATGAAGTAGAAAGCAAGTCACATAAAAACTACTTAAATATCATGTAACTCACAGCCAATTCATTTTTTATTTGCAATGATTTTGTAAAACTTTTTCTATTAAATTGCCACTTCCTCTAGGAAAATGGTATTACATTCAGGTTTGAGCAATATCTGAGATACAAAGCAAGAAAATAATTGACTAATACTGAGAAATGAAAATGGCATGAACAGTTCCGTAACAAGATGTTTCATATTGCAAACCTTTTATAACACACAGTAAGAGATGAAAATTCAAAGCACAAATTAACCATATCCTCCAGACAACCACAGTCACTAAATGAGAAGGAAACAAAGAAAAAACCTGATGCTTACTTAACATGCCCCTGTAGTTGAGGTCCATGTCCCGACTCTCAGAACGAATCTTAATGGCATCTAGGATGGCATCAGGTGACAACAATCCAGAAGGTCTTACAACATTCAGTAGTTCTGTTAGACTCATTAGTGGCAAACGTACTGCTTGCATGATTTCTGCATGGTTTTCCTTGGGATTATGTTTACACCAGTTCATCAAAGCTTGGAAAATGTCCTTTTCAGGAGCTGCAAATGAATCTCTCAGCACAATACTTAGAAGAGCAGCCTGGAAAAGAGAAATAAGAACAAAAAATATACCCCCTAAATAAACAGAAATTAAATTGTATTTTTTTAATCAAAGGAAATTCAAATAAGGCAAAAATTAATGGCTATTTTAACTTGTAGCTATTAAAAATAATCTCTAAAGGGGTGACTCCCTGAAATTGTGCTTGTTTTAGTTATGCAAGAATTACAGAATCCATGACCAAAATAATAGACAATATTACAAAATCACTAGAAGAAACTGAAATGTAGAGAAGTAATCAAATCAATATAATACCATTCAGTAGTTCAAATTTATTTTGCAATATTATAAGAGATTTGGGACTTAGCTGTATAGTTTGAAATATTCCTTTAAACATAGGTTGTTATAAAAGCACTGATGAGGAAAAAAAAAGTGTTGCCTGGAATTACTGTTTTTAACCATTTCTGACTACTTGGGATTTCCATCCTGTCACCACCGTTCTCTCTGTCTTTTGGTACCAACTAAGAATCACTAGGTAAAAACTCCAGTGGCTCTTATTCATGTAGAAAACCCACTGACTGCAAAATGAGAACAAAAATAATCAAATAGCTTTTTGATTTTCACTTGGCTAGCACAATAATCAGAAGCTTGCCTAGAAAAATGAAAGATCTCTCCTATATACCAGAACTGGCTATGCCAAAGACCTCAAAGTATGTACTTCCTGATGAATGATGTTTGCTCATTTCTTTATTGATAATACGCTCTCAGAGCTCAGATTTAACAAACTGCACATGACAAAGTACAGAGAGACAGAAAAAAAACCTTTTTTCCTTATACAGTTAGTAACTTACAGCAGTGTCATATACTCATTCAAGGAATAAACCCTTCACAGCTTTTCCCCTAAGAAAAAAACACTTTAAAAACTCCCAATTAAAGCATCATTTATTCAAGGTGCTCTGCTGCTTCATGTGAACACTACTTGAAAACACTCTCTCACTATTAAGTCCAGCCCAAAGAGCCACCCAGAATAAGTGCAAAATTTCAACTTCATAGAACATCCTGACTCAGTCACAAATATTTATCCATCTAACAAAAAAAACCAACGCACAAAAAACCAAACCACCCTATCACACCACCAGATTCTGCAAGTTCAGAACATCATGACAATCAGCAATATAAATTACAGTAATCTCCAGAATCCTTTAGTTTATCCCGCAGAAAATCACCCTGATAGGGATGATATAGGCTTCACTGATGAAGCCTATATCAAGGAATTAATAGAAAAAAGTATGTCCGGTCATATTCAAGTCTATATTTGATTTCCCCCTGCAGCATTTAGAAGCCAAATTATGTTGTACCATGAACAGATGAAATAAGACAAATTAAAATTAGATTGCCTGCTGCCATCTTTTAGAACACTCCATTAGATATACTATATTTAGCTATATTGACTGGTCAATACCTAAAAAATTCAGAACATATTGCCAAAATTTTCAGTTCAGCTTGTCTTGAAGATTTCCAGCTGTCACAGTTTCACAAGCATAAAATAACTATGAGCTAACACAAGTTTTTAATTGGTGCCCTCATTAGTATGTCATCACAAAATTGTATTATCATTAAAATTAACAGTCCTGGGGAAAAAAAGTACAAACTAAAGATATACCTTAGAAAGTGACAGGAAGCCTTCGCTGGAGAGCACCTCTTGGGCATTTCTATCCATGAACATACAGCACATAAAAGTTAATTTGGGAAGAGAATAAAGACTGGCAACATCAAAAGTCATACAGACATTCTGAATATTAAGTATTGTGCAAAGATATTCAGATGTGGAATCCTCCAGTTCTGGGAATCCATATTTATGTGCTAGGCTTAAGAAGTCAAGAAGAACCTCTTCCTTCTCATCTCGTAGCGTAGCACGGCCAGTGTAAATGTATTTCAACAGCATGGTAAATGCTTCTGCAGTGGTGTCCTGAAGAGGAATTTCTGCTTCAGGCTGAGATTCTCTCATTCCTCCATACAATAATGCTCTATAAGGAAGAGAATTTAGTTTAGTTAGTAGCTTATCCCTCTGACAAAATTCACTGGAATATTAAATGTATTTCTATTGAAAAATGCCCAGCCCTTAAAAAAAAAAGTTGGATTAGTATTATTCCTAGCTTTAAATTATATATTCTAGTCTGTGTCAGCCAAAACTCTTTTCAATTCCAATTCATCAAAATGAAATTTGCTATCTGACTATATTCCATAGAAACACACCATTTACACTCTGAGAAATCAAAACAACTTTGCAGTAGTACTTTTCTGCTCTCAAGTTCTCTTTCGCTTGAATTTGTGAAACTACCTTCAAAATCCAATTTAATGAAGGTCAAAAGAATAACACTGTGACATGGTATTTATCTTTCTCTATTTGAACACAATGATTTGATGTGCTGGGAAACATTCACACAGAAAAGGTCACACACAATGGACAGATGATTACACCCTGAAAAGTTCACAGAGAAACAATGTTTATCTCATCTACATAAACATTTCCTGTGAGCCTGACAAAAAGCCTTACTTCACCTGAAATAATGGCACCTAGCAGCCAGGATCACTCTGTGTGCTGGAAAACGCTTCTTTTCCACGATGAAGGTGACGTCGCTGTATTCCTCCCCGTTCATGAGAGCGCCAATGTGCTCTGACAGAATGTGAACGTGGTCGATCTCCCCCACGGCCGTGTACGGGCGAAGCGGGTGGCTGTTACTCATCTTGGAGGGATGGTGATACTGGTAGCCTAAAGGACAAAGAAAGTAAGCAGTATTATACAGGGTAAAAAAATAATAAGAATAGCAAGCATAACTGCAGTAACAAAAAAGTGACTAATTTAAGTAATCATACATGACAAGAAAAATTAAACCAAGAGGTTTTCTGTGAAAGCTCATTTTCAACCAGACTTGACACAGCTGGCACCAACAATTCTAGCTAAGTATTTCAGAGAATTGTCACCTTGTTATTCAGTCAATTCATTTACTTAAAAGAAAAAGTTTCCAACAAAGGGAATTAAAAATTAAACAATTTCACACTATGTTACCATTAGAAAGCAATTTTATCTGAATTAAAATGGACACGCACTAAATAGAAATAAGCAATGTGACCAATTAAGCTTAGTCTTAACTCTCCAGTCAGTACTAGAATCAGTGAAAAGTAAAAACTGTTTTTGCAGGTTTCTAGTCATCTTTTCAGAATTGGAGAAAATAAGGTTAACTTTTAATAAATAACAAAGTCACTCAGAGAGAAAAGCTTTACAATGTACAATTCAATTTTGTTATTCTTTACACTCAGTTTTCTTGATGACTTCTTGTTCCCTCACCTATATATATATATATATATACACGCACATATATATATGAAAACAAACCCCCTAATACCTCTCAGTCATAAAATTAGGAGATTGCTCACTAATGTACAATATAGATAAATGCATTAGTCATATCTTCTATGGAATTCTTTTGTTTCTTCTCCATTCATAACAGGTTTAGGTTTTTATGGTTTTGGATTATTTTGGCAGCAGAGGCTTTCTGTAGTCTCAATGGCAAGAGCATCCAAAAGTGAATTTAGGTCTTATATTGGCTTCTACCATTACACTTTGGTTTACTTGTCTTTAAAAAGAGGTTGGTTGGTTCAGATAATAATCATCCATATCTTCAGAGACATCTTCCCTGCTCCAGTTACTAGCCACTTTTCAAAATGGGCAGATAGCTAGTGCTGAAGAAAGGTGGTGTACCACAAGAACCAAGAAAATGACGAGGCCATACCTTGCACACACCTAACACATAAATCTTTCAAGTCAAATATTCTTGACAGAAATACACTTTTAGGTTCTACTGTAAAAATACTATGAGAAAATAGGTTAAAAAAAAACCAAACAGATGCACTTGCAGTTAATTATTATTTGCACTTGAACACATGGAAATGCTTTACCCAAAATCAAGATACTGTGGAAACACAGTCCCAAAGAACTTCAAATGAAACTAAACAAAAAGTGATAGAAACAGAAAATAAAATTAAGAAAAATACAGCATACTAAATCAATAACAGATCACAGCACAAATGGGAACAAACCCCCAGGTTTCCACTGGCTGTCTCTGCTACTTGAATTAGAAGCTGTGTGCCTGTGTAGCCACTACCACACAGAACCAGCAACACTGGCCAAGATACTGGAGGCAGCCTAAGCATGGGAACACAGAACACTGTAGTTATTCTTCTATCCTGACATGAAAGCAAATTAAATCTTCAGGTTTTCATAATAACAGACTATTTCTTCCACTTGCACTGGTTAATTTACAATTAGTTAAGACAACATAGATTTATGCTACATACACTTCCAGTAGGATTTACTTTCTAACAGGCAAGATTAACTTACATCAGCCCAGCAACATCTGTTTGTACCAGCAATACCACTTACCACAACATTATTCGTTTGAGAGTTTATAGACAACGGTAAAATTGAAATGTCCTTCAAATAGAAAACTTTTTATTACACTGAGGGAGGATACAAAAAGATGTATTTGTTATTTGTTACTCAGCTGCAATCTCAGGTCTTGGTACTCCTTGAAGACTTCCATACCACACCCATAATTGCTGTTGTTGATCTTCATTTGCAATAGTCAGGCAAACCAACTACATGTGAATTACACATCATCAAGGAATTCTGTATTATCCCTCTTTAAACATTTGTTGATTAGGGAAGCTGATTTATGATACTTCATCCATGTACAAATATTGGCACATTTTAATTTTACAATCTATTTTTATTTCAACTTTTTTACTATGTTTCTATTTCTTTGTTTCCTGAATCCACTCTTGTCTTTAAAAAATAAGAACGGGCACTGTCTGAATAAAACAGAGACTGTAAAAGTAGCGAAGACAAGGGAATGCCACCAGCTGCACATTAACTTTGCTTTCAGTAGCTTTGGATATTGTCATGTGCCAATAGTGAAAAAGCTCAAGGGAAATTGTTTCTATTTAAGGTTAAACAAATAAAATCAAAAGCACACTTCCCTCTCAAGAGTACATAAACCTTTGTCAAAACAAGTATCAGTGTATATAAGAGGGCAAAGTCTGGAGTGGGAAGAGTTGCTAGTGACCAGAGGATGCCCAGTCCTTATGAACATCAAGATGCTGAACAACAGCAAGCAATGAAAGTAGAAATTTAGATATCGCCATGTGTGTAAGCAGCAAGGCAAATTTCTTCTGATGTTTAATGCTCTCCAAATTGCTGGTTCCATGTACTATTCTGAAGCAGTTTCAAACACAAACCTACTGGGCACAGGAAATACAGGACTCAAATGATGGCTACAAGCTGAGGAGGCCTTTCAAATGCTTGAGTGACCCAAAGTGTTGGGCACTGTCACTTTTACAAAACCTTTCATGCCTTTTCTGTGCCCTATGGGTACCACCAGTATACTGAAGAAGCACGCCAACTGATCTATTGCCTACTAGTACAGATTTCCAACACAAGTTTTGTCTGTATTGTGGATTTTTCATATAAAGCAGACTAGTGAGACATTCTTGCCTTCAAAAACATAGAACCAAATAATACATGACTTCATATCTTCCTAGGCTGTATTAATTAATGGTACAAATTCAGGCAACCCTTTAAGCAACCTGTACATTTCTTGTTTGAGGAAACAAAACTTAACAACCTTTTAGTTGTGTCAAGTTGCTATGAGCTCACAACTTCCCTGTATAGCTAAACATGTCTTTTTCTAGTTGCTATTCAGAAGTACTACTTATAATTTAAAAAGAGATGGATGCTGCTAAGAACTTGGGCAAAACCCTTCCTGAAGCTCCCTCTGGCATCTTCTGTCATCAAACAACATCACCTTTTCAGAAAATACAGGTGCTTACTCTTCCTGGCAGTCAAAGAACATGCCATTTGCAAGCCTGTTGCCAGCACCATAACCTATTTCCAGGAGGTATTCAGAGCTAATTAACTGCTTCAGGAGTCAGCTGCTGCAGCTTTGGTCATGACACAGAAATAAACAAACAAAACAGTCTTCTCAGTGATTTTGAGGCACCATTAGAACTGCAGCAATCTGAAAAGGCATTTTTTAAGTCCTAAGGCCTACAAACCACTGCTCTGATCCCACTGAAAGACAAGCTATTTGGTGACCATCTTCAACAGTGAGCATGTGAAAAATGCAGCCTAGTATTTATGACATAAGGCAGCATGCAATACTACATAACGTGTGCTGTGCCTGGAGAAATAACTACTCCCCTCCAAGCTTTCAGTTTCCTGTATTTCTACTCAGTAGGTAATCTGTGACATGTTATGGGATACAAAAACATGATCTAGGAAATTCAGCAACAACAGCAATGACATCTTTTCTAAACAACTTTTCAGTCACAATGAAAGATCAACATTCAGTGTCTTCCCTCCCTCATTTAGGCTAACATTGAAGAATCCTCTGAAAAGCAGTGTTGCTTCAATGAAACATGGAAGTGCTGTTTTTCTACCAGGTGTAGAAAATTGAATATAAGAAATCAATCATGAATTATTAGAAGAAAAATTTTATATAACATGAGTGAAGAATGTTTACATAATTGATAGCTCTATCAAAACTTTAGAAATAAATCCAAGTAAACAGATTATTGCTAGAATTCATTTTTTCTTTAAATAAGTCCAAATTATAAACACTGAGTAAATTATTTCATACCCTTAAAACAACTAATTCCTACACCCTCTAGTTTGTACCTAGCAAGCTAATACTTTTATCCAAATTACATAAAGACTATTTTCTTAAATGTAATTCTTTTACACTGCTCTTTTATCTAAAAATTGGTTCACAGTTGACTGGATGGCACTTGAGTAGTATTTCATTTGTTTGTAATTCATTACTTCATAATTACTTCATATATTGTAAATAAATTCCAGTAAAATATTACTTTAGTTTCAATTTCTATTACCACAGATTCCCAGAACATGATAGATGTAACAGTAACACTACTGTAAAAACATACCACTGGTTCAAATCATATAGTTTATATTTTCAGTGGATACACATGTCTTTTTATAAACATATAATCTCAGGAAACAGAAATTTTCCATAAATACTTCAACATTCAGAGCGTAAATAATTCAGTTCTGTCATAAACCTAGCTCCTTTGTATTTCTAACTAACAATAACAAAGTTCAACCTGAGTGAAAACTGTAATGGGGAAAAAAAAAAAAAAAGAAAAAAATTTGATACTTTGTAGCCAAAATAGAAACAATATAATCAACCCGTACTACTTTATAAATACAGACTATGAAAGCTCAAAGAAGTGCAATTCACAGAACTTCAGAACTTTCAAGTCTCATCTCCAACCCTTCTGTTGTGAAAGGATTAAAAGGAAAGCAGATGGTAACATTAATGGAAATTAACCACACTGTCCAATCATAGCATTCTAAACAGCAATTTACTACTAAAAAATGTTTTGACTCAAAACATATGGGAAGTTATGCCCTGCTCATCTGCAAACACATTCCTGTCACTTAAGTGCTGTAGTGCTAACATTTTACATTCCACTCAGATGCTTTCCTGTCACAGAAAACAAGGAACAAGTTTAGCTAAGTACAAAGAACAACATACTTATTGCAGATTATTTATTAATACATATATAAAATTAACCTGGTTAAAATGGCATACAACAAAAACATTAAAATCTCAGGAAAACACATTGGGTCCACTCACCAGTGAAGCTGTCTGAAGACCTGCAGTGAGTGTAGCCTGTAGGCAGATTCCCCGCTTCCGGGAAATTAGGGTTCTTCGCCATTCTGAACAAGGGACAGACTGAACAGCAAGCTCATAGAAACGTCATTCAGCAACATCCAGCTGCACAGCAACAACTGGACCATTTCCTGGAACAAGGCATGAAATACACACCATCAGAAGCTGTGAGCACAAAGCCTTATGATGAAAGTGAGAGAGATGCGGATTTCTCAATTCAACTTTTTGCAGAAATAAATTCTTTAAAAAACCTTCAATTTAATGGGAAAACTTGTGAAAACATTCGAATATGGGAATAGTATTCCTATTTTGAGTCATCGTCATTTAATTTTGACCGCTCATATTTTTAACCATCACAGGGACAGTAAGATGTTGCCATATTCATTATAAGCCAAGAAATTCCATCCTGACATTTCTGCTGTAGCGTTAATATCCCTGAAAACACCATCTTCCCACGTGGGTGTCCTAATTAAACCAGGTCTATACAAACTGTATCACAGATGCTTTATTCCCTACACAGACAAAACTCTCCAAGTGCTCTTGCGTAGCTACAGTTTTGGGGGTTCTGTTTGGGTTTTGGTGGTTCTATTTTTTACAAAAATTAAGGCAGCTGCAGACCTTTCTATTGCACAAGCCTTTTTTTAAACGGGAAACAGGAACAAAACTATAGGGTCAGGAAATGGAGAAATATAGAGGCTTGGCTTGCTTAAATACGTAACCAACATAATGAGTCTCTCTCAACAGGTATGAATTACTGTTAACCTTCCCATCAAACCTGCCAGGAGGAAAAATAAACTGTATTTAATTTGCTAAACAGGTGATACCTTGATCTATGAATTCTCTCATAAGGATCACTCTCATTTTCTTTATGGGATATGTTTAAGACAACAAAGGAGGAGAAAGTAGAAAAGAATATTTTTAGGTAGTCTCAAGAACTAGAAAGTAACCACATCTTAATCCTGCAAATCAAATCCAGGCTTTTGACAGTCTTCTGGTTTTTTGAGGATCAAAATGTAATACGTAAGTATCTTTCCTATAAGTAATGCATGTTATCAAGTTGGCCTGTGTTATCAAAATATATTCAAAAGCCATTCAAGAAAATTCTTGGGGTTTTTTTTTTGTTAAATTTCAGTAAACATCTCAACAGAACAATTCAAGCACCTGATCTGTAACAGAAGACACATCAAATTTGAGCCTGCTTTGTGAGCAGGCTCAAATTAAATCCTAAAACACATAAAAACATAAATTATTCCAGTAGAGGACTTTAAGAAGGTCTGCAAGCTGCGCTTTAAAAACATGAGCGAAGAGCACAGCTCGGCAAGCGAGATCACCGGCAGATTGCTAACAAGTTAACATCAAGTTGTTTGGGGTTTTTTTAAGGCTGATAATATGTCTTCTAAGCTAAGAGTAATTTCAATGAATCACAGTGGTGCGTAACTTGCAGAGTAATTAAACTA
>VXAX01004361.1:2470780-2504313 GCA_013399835.1 Leptocoma aspasia
CACCTCGGGATCCCGGGCAGCCTCGGGACCCCGCTCGACCTCGGGGCCGGGCTTCGGGCCGCGGCCGCCGCGCCCCTCCCGCCCGCGGGACTCACCGGCCCCGCCGCCGCCGAGGCCTCCTCCCCCCGCCCCGCCGCCGTTCAAACGTCACCCGGCGGCGCGCTGACGTCACCGGGCAGCAGCGGCCTGCGTGTGACGCGGAGCGGGTCCCGCCGCGCCGCGGGAGCGCCGCCGCCAGCGCCCCGCTTCCTGCTCCGCCCATGGAGCGCGGCTGGCCGGGACAACACGGACTGTGAAACAGCGGGTGGGGGTCCGGCCCCCCCCCCCGCNAGTGCTAACATTTTACATTCCACTCAGATGCTTTCCTGTCACAGAAAACAAGGAACAAGTTTAGCTAAGTACAAAGAACAACATACTTATTGCAGATTATTTATTAATACATATATAAAATTAACCTGGTTAAAATGGCATACAACAAAAACATTAAAATCTCAGGAAAACACATTGGGTCCACTCACCAGTGAAGCTGTCTGAAGACCTGCAGTGAGTGTAGCCTGTAGGCAGATTCCCCGCTTCCGGGAAATTAGGGTTCTTCGCCATTCTGAACAAGGGACAGACTGAACAGCAAGCTCATAGAAACGTCATTCAGCAACATCCAGCTGCACAGCAACAACTGGACCATTTCCTGGAACAAGGCATGAAATACACACCATCAGAAGCTGTGAGCACAAAGCCTTATGATGAAAGTGAGAGAGATGCGGATTTCTCAATTCAACTTTTTGCAGAAATAAATTCTTTAAAAAAACCTTCAATTTAATGGGAAAACTTGTGAAAACATTCGAATATGGGAATAGTATTCCTATTTTGAGTCATCGTCATTTAATTTTGACCGCTCATATTTTTAACCATCACAGGGACAGTAAGATGTTGCCATATTCATTATAAGCCAAGAAATTCCATCCTGACATTTCTGCTGTAGCGTTAATATCCCTGAAAACACCATCTTCCCACGTGGGTGTCCTAATTAAACCAGGTCTATACAAACTGTATCACAGATGCTTTATTCCCTACACAGACAAAACTCTCCAAGTGCTCTTGCGTAGCTACAGTTTTGGGGGTTCTGTTTGGGTTTTGGTGGTTCTATTTTTTACAAAAATTAAGGCAGCTGCAGACCTTTCTATTGCACAAGCCTTTTTTTAAACGGGAAACAGGAACAAAACTATAGGGTCAGGAAATGGAGAAATATAGAGGCTTGGCTTGCTTAAATACGTAACCAACATAATGAGTCTCTCTCAACAGGTATGAATTACTGTTAACCTTCCCATCAAACCTGCCAGGAGGAAAAATAAACTGTATTTAATTTGCTAAACAGGTGATACCTTGATCTATGAATTCTCTCATAAGGATCACTCTCATTTTCTTTATGGGATATGTTTAAGACAACAAAGGAGGAGAAAGTAGAAAAGAATATTTTTAGGTAGTCTCAAGAACTAGAAAGTAACCACATCTTAATCCTGCAAATCAAATCCAGGCTTTTGACAGTCTTCTGGTTTTTTGAGGATCAAAATGTAATACGTAAGTATCTTTCCTATAAGTAATGCATGTTATCAAGTTGGCCTGTGTTATCAAAATATATTCAAAAGCCATTCAAGAAAATTCTTGGGGTTTTTTTTTTGTTAAATTTCAGTAAACATCTCAACAGAACAATTCAAGCACCTGATCTGTAACAGAAGACACATCAAATTTGAGCCTGCTTTGTGAGCAGGCTCAAATTAAATCCTAAAACACATAAAAACATAAATTATTCCAGTAGAGGACTTTAAGAAGGTCTGCAAGCTGCGCTTTAAAAACATGAGCGAAGAGCACAGCTCGGCAAGCGAGATCACCGGCAGATTGCTAACAAGTTAACATCAAGTTGTTTGGGGTTTTTTTAAGGCTGATAATATGTCTTCTAAGCTAAGAGTAATTTCAATGAATCACAGTGGTGCGTAACTTGCAGAGTAATTAAACTACTACGACACCAAAGCACCAGGGAAAACACTGAGTACCGCGAGAGCGTCAAAATACTGAACTTATATTTTTTAAGAAATAAAATTCGAATCAGATGGCCACAGCAGGGCCTTGAGAAGCCAGCCAGGGGCAGGACGAGGGGCGGCAGGTGAGGCGGGCGCGGACCGGAGCCGGAGGCCGGAGCCGGCGATGCGCCCAAGGTCGCGCCCGGGGTAGCCCGGGCCGCCACCGATCCCCAGCGCGGGAGGCGCCAGGGGGGGCGACCATCCCCAGCCCGCTCGGCCGCCCCCTCCCTCGCCTGCGCAACAAGGCACTTCAGCTGAAATCGCTTCCCCGCCAAACNAGCGGCCTGCGTGTGACGCGGAGCGGGTCCCGCCGCGCCGCGGGAGCGCCGCCGCCAGCGCCCCGCTTCCTGCTCCGCCCATGGAGCGCGGCTGGCCGGGACAACACGGACTGTGAAACAGCGGCTGGTGCTCAGCCCTCCCCGCCGCCCCTGTCCGCTGCTCCTTGGCTGCATTCAAAATCCCTGTTTCCTCGGTTCAACGCGTGCGTAGCTGCTGCTCTTCGGTGCGTGTCCTGCTTTCCTGTGTCAGGAAAGCCTCTCCCAGCGGGAATGGGGAATGTGGGCCCGTCGCTACGAAACCATGAGAGTGACTTCTGTTGCACTGCATGAAGCTAAATTTAAGCCCTCCGAGAGGCAAAGTACTACACGATATTTAATTCCAGGCTTTATTTAGAAGGAAAGAAGCCTTCCTTGGAAGAAGGAAAAATAGTGGCCCGTAGTCCGTGAGAACATGAGACCATTCCAGAAGTTTTTCTACATCTAAAATATTTTAATAATGCTGGTTAAAAGATTTAGCATTAAGTGTCTTTCTTCAGTAGTTTATTCTTGGATTTCCTATCTGCGAGTACTGGTTTAAATTACGACAATATGACAAGCTCAGTATGACAAGCAGCCGTAACTTTTTTTTCCAAAAAAACCCAAACCCACACCTTGCCCACTTCATGATACTGCTGTAACTAGTTTGTAGATGCCAGTGGTTTTTTACTGGTTCCCTCTTTATTATCTCATTATCTATCACATCTACACTTTTGTCAAGCATATAAAAAACTAAGGGTCACTACAAGATTAGCCAACATGCTTAGAGTAAATTTTGATTACTAAGCAAAGAAGCTTTAGCATAGCCTGCTCCTGCTTATGTAACTAACTGCTACTAATGTACTAACTACTTAGGTAGTATCCACAGGACTACATGAGCAAAGATGTGTGCTAATGTTTTTCCAAACAATTCCACAGGTGAGGGTATGGGTGTTAATGCCTTTGAAATAACTCCTTAATGTCTCTACCAACTTCAAGCGGCAGGTTGGTTACAGAGCCCACAGTCTGAGTCCTGAAACAGACAAATGGGTCCGCACAAACCTGAGTTTCTGAACCTTGGGGGGAAATGACATGTTTAAGGAGGAAATACGTGGTAGGCAGTTCGGGAAGGCTGTACCTTCCTAGTACCTCAGCCAATGGGGAAAGGAAGAGGTCAACATGTGGCTGGGAGTTTGTAACAGGCGTGTGCCCCAGTGAACTCTGTCCCTTTATTCAGATAAAGTTGCAGGACTCCTCTGTGGACACTGGCTTTTCATAGTGCAGCTTTTCCTCTCACATGGGGGCTCATCCAAGGTCCTTCCACCATCTGGGTCCAGCACACGGCAGGAGGAGCTGGAGTTGTGCCTCAGCCAGTTTTTAGGTGACACAGCTCCCTTTGGTGCTGGCCAGCACCAGGCAATGGATTGGGTTCCCAAGACTGTCCAGGAGACAGATGAGAGGTGGACCAGTGAGGTCTGTGAAGAGTCCACAGGAAAGGACCACTGGAAATTTCACTGCTGAGTACAATGATTCAAAACAGAATCCTCAAATCAAAACAGTGAGCCTTTCAGTCATCTAGAATTCAACAACAAGCAAAGCAACACGTCATCGTGCTTTAAAATTTTTTGTAGTTTTCACCAATGCTTTATTGAGAAGTGAACTGCAATGCCATTACACTATTCAGTAGCCTTTGGTTACACTACACATTATTTGATAGCCATATAACTGAAGAAGTTAGGTGCTACTCAAACCAGAGTAAGACAAGGCAGAGGGTTTCATAATTTGCGTAACACACAGACATGCTACATGATTTCCTGCTGCTCACAGGTATGTACCATCACTTGTTTTTTGGGAGGGCAGGTCAAATGTCTAGTAGTAGGAAACTTGTTTCAGATACTCTTTTTCATTAATTTCCTAAGGCAGAATATACAGAGGATTTAAGTCAAATATAGCCCCAGGCTTCTACTGGAACAAAAATTACAAGAAAGTTCTTCCTAGTGTTCAAAGAAACAAGGGTCACTGTGAGTTAACAACTATGAGACCTCTTCTCTTGGCTGTCAATCAGCAGTCAAAAGCTGAGCTGAAAGACTGAATTCTTTCTGCTGTACAGATTTATTGCCTTTATAAAATTTCTTTTTACAAGACTGATTAAGGCTGCTCCTTAAAAGAGTTTTGCCTAGAATAACGTAAGTAAGATTATGACTTTTATAAGCATGCCACTACTCCAGTCAAAATTAGCCTGACATTTTAGTTTCTAGTATACAAGACATTACATGAAGCCTTCAGGATCTTTTGACTTCATAAAAAAATATACTGAAGTTTCTTTTTGCCTCCTCATTGATGCTCATCAGTAGTAACAGAGGAGTTGTTGTTGTTGCTAGTTTAAATTAAATCAGTGTGAGATGCAGTGAGTTTCTGGTCACGTATCTTTTGACAGCATTTATTGAAATATTAACATAATGAACATTCAAGAGGAGAATCTGTGTAAGTGCTCTTCCAGAAAATGATTGTGTATTCCTAACTGGAAACAATTTGCAGTGGCATCACAGGAAGAGAGAAAAGGATCCTTCAAGAGAAAAGGAATCCAAGTGAGGTCCCACGGGGATAGTTTTGGAGGAGACTCTGAACTTGACTGATTCTTCTTGATTAAGCAAATTTCACAAATACTGTTACAGATTTTCTCCAGGAATCGGAAAGCAGGCCTCTCTTATACAATGTACTTCACTAGAACTAAGTGAGAGTCACCATGTGATTAGGATTCAAAATTTCAATCCAGTAGCCATCAGGATCCTGAACAAATGCAAGTCCTTTCATTTTACCTATTAGGGAGGAAAAAAAAACCACATAAAATTAAGACTACATGACTGGTTCTAAATGTAAAAATTTTTGCATGAGAATTAGTTCAAATTTAGATAGATAATTCTAAAAACATCCAGATTAGTTTTTAGTTAGCATTAGATCTTTGTATGCAAAACTGTCAATCCTACTCTCAAATAAAGCTGTAGTTAAAGGTCACTTTGGAATTCCATCTTTTGTTGATTGAAGTTTTTTGCATATGCCCCTGTAAGTGTTCATCCTTGAAATTCCGAAAAATATTTTTGTGCTCTGGGGATGATTTGATATATGTTCTTGAACTGGCTTTGCTGATATAAAATCCTGTGTTCCTCTGCCCTGTTCATCTCCCATCATTCCTGACGCTACACTGAAATTTTACCATAACATTTTTACCTCTGATGTGGTTTACAGTACACTTCTGCATCACTTCATAAAGCAGAGAAATGCAGGACAGGATTGTTATAAATTTTACTGTTGGAAAACATATTGTTCCTTAAAACACGGTCCCCAAAAGTCATTTTCAACAGTAGATCAGGATAGCACAGGTTAACATGTTATCTTAAAGTGTTAACCACACTTTATAACATTTGTAGTTATAAAGTGTGGTTAACCACACTTTATAACATTTGTAGTTATACTTGCTCAATTAAATTATTTACTGTAACTGAACCAACCTAGCTCTTAATATATTCTAGTCACAAAAACAACTGAGAAAACAGATGTTTGATCAGTAAGGCAGGAAAATAAACCCCATGCTTGATCTCCCAGCCTGCTCTGCAAACAATGTGCAGCCCAAAACTTCCTCCTCCTCCTCGGCATTTGCTGCATCATTTTGTTTCTGAATTTTAAAGAAGAGCTTTTGCTCTGCCCCTTGTCTGTTTCAGGAGTTCTTTCTTGTGATTCCCTCCATTTATAGTCCAAGCTTGTTCTTCTATGTACTTTCATTCCTACCACTGCACAGCTCTAGGTCAGCAACTCTCATTTCAAGCCTCTCAGGGTTTAACAAATGAAAAAAGGCTCAGAAACTCTAAAATGCTAGAAATATCAAGATCTATTCTTTATCTAAGAAATCAAGCTTTAGGCTATATTTCTTATTTTGCTTCAGCAGAGAACACAGTGAATAAGATGAAAATCACTTAAGGCTCTTTTCAATTACTAGTATTATATGTCTGTTTTTGAATGCCTCAGTTCTAAAAATCTCATAATGTCTTTTTATGAAAGAGAATCCAGCTGAAAAACACAAAACTTCTCACCACTTCTGCATTTTGGGATATTTTCACATACACATTCTTTGCTTATATACTCTCTAGACATTTGTGCTATACATTATGCAAGTCAATTATGATACAGACAAATGGGGCTATTCCTACCAAAGCTGACAGAACAGTTAAAAATATAATAACTAATAGGTTGCATAGTAGGTGTTACGTGGATTTACATTAAAATAGCCAGAAAAGTCAAAAATTACTCAGTTTAAATGGGTGGGAACTATTATGTTTTCTGACTTATCTTCCTAATAAAAAAACCAAGCAGATGTGCCATCTGAAATTGATCCATGTTATAGTAAATCCTGTAACAACTCTAGGCAGCAGTATACACAACATGTAAACTATGACATCAACAGAGAATGTGAATTTTACTGAAGGTCAGGCTGCATACAGAAGGCACATAGCAGACTGATGTGTTATTGTTACTGGGATGGATCTATTGCCAGTTTTGCCCACTCTATAAGGGGGTGCAGGGGTAACTGGTTCTAGAAACTTCTAAGCAGTGGCAAATCCAAGCAACACATTACCAGGCTTTCCAAGAAAATCTCCTAGACAGAATAGATCAAAACCAAGGGAAAAAAATTACTTGCATTTCTGATCAAGACTTACCATCATCTGGTTTCTTCACAAATTTCACTCCTAGTTCTTCAAACCTCTTACAAGCTTTATAGACATCAGGAACAGCAATTCCAATGTGTCCTGTGCAAGAAGGTAAAGAGGGTGAAGTGCATTATAAGTATTGCTGAGTGTTCTGTGAAAAAAAGTCTGTTTAGTATTTAATGCTGTAGTTCACATAAGATATGACTATATTTAAGAAAAAATTACAGAAAGGGCATTTTGGGTATTAACATTATTCTTCTTAATAGAGTTGTCTTTTGATAATGCCTTTTAAATACAAATGTTAGAAATATCTTATGTTGTTTAGACAAGAACTTTATTTAGAGTAGGAAAAAATAAGATTTTCAATCAAACTGTTATATCAGTGTTTTCTTCCTTGAAGCGCAGCTCCGTAACAGGATTTTGTTGTACTTGCTCTGTTTAACAGCACATGGAGTTTATCATTCATGCTGTTTTTGCAGAGACTGACACTAGTGCTATGCAAGCACTGAGCTTACAGATCAATTCAAGAGCTTTAAATGTCAAGTGGCTGGACCAAGTGTGAAACTTATTTCGCAGCAGTGACCTTTCAAGCACTCAGAGTATCAAATCAAGCCACACAAATCCTCAGTGCTACAGACAAATGGAATTGTCCCTCTACCTTAAAATCAGTAACTAGTGGATTATATAGCAGAAATCCAAGATTAAATCAGTTTAAACACCATGATAATCTAATACACAGGCACAACTGATGTTCTTCACTCAGTAATTACAAGTAACATGTGTTTGCTTGCCAAAGGATTGGATTCTTGGTAAAGAGTGTAACTATGGCTCATTACTCTGAAACATTGCTTCATTTATTTTCATAATCTTTCACAGTATATATGTTGAAAGAAAAGAGATAAAGGGTGAAAGGCAAGTTCCCTTCTTTCCAAGAGTTAGTACATTTTATTTCAAAGCTTAAAAACCATAAACACAAGACTAAAGACCTACCAAATCCTCGGGGATCTGAATTGCCGTTGTGATAAGACTGACTGTCATCATTTTCAGTGCCCCAGTTGCTGTAAGAAGTAATTATTATATATTGAAGAAAAGCATTAAAATTTAAAAATCCTAAATGTTCAGTTTCCTTGGGATGGGTAAGTTGTTTCTTTTAAGGAAAGAATTTAAGCTGTTGGCTGAATTCATTAAACTACAAAGATCTTCCCTAGTCATGGGCTCCCAGGGATGGTCTCAGGGCTAATCCAGTCATGTTCACATTCCTTCACTATTATTTAGGGTCTACACTTGAATGAGTCAGAAATACTCCTGTCTCATTCAGATTAGAGAGAAGATTTTGCTGCACAAATCAGTTTATCTACCCATCACTGGGGAACAACAAGTGAGGGTAGCAGGTCCTAGAGTTAAGTCAGACAGCATTTGGGAGATGGTTTCTGCACAATTATAATGATCAGTAGCATTAACCAAATTGTCCTGTTTACAGGAAGGACATGTTTTGACTTAGCACCCCTTTAGATTAGATACCAAAAGCAGCACTTACCCATTATTAGGATGCTTTGGGGATCCAAAGAAAGGTCTAGCCACATTGGGTTTCCCTAAATTACTTACCCAGATGGCATGCATATAAAATATAACAAGTACTGTTTCATCTTAATGTTCACCTAACAGTTTGAAAGAGCTCTGAAAGAGGAAGATCAACCTTTCCAAGTATCCAGTCTCAGATATATTGTAAGGATGTATGACAGTGAAGATGTATTCACAGTAATGATTAAAATTTTTATTCAATCTAATGGGATTTACACTTATCCAATACTGTTTAATCACTGTTAGCTTAGTGTCACCTGTCTTTATGTAAATACTTACTGTGTCAGTTCAAGTGTAGCTTTTCTAGAGAAGGTCCAAGGTGTTCTCTCAGCTTTATCTTTCGGGATATCATTTTTATCTTCATATCCCAGGAAATAGAGTGAGAACTTCATAGTAGGAAAGTCAAATTTTTGAAGCAGTCTAAATGGCAACAATTATTTTGAAATAGTAAGTTAAAAGGGTAGTCAGGTAGCTTGCAAATAAATCAAGATGCTTCTCCTATGGAAAAATGATTTCCATTAATTTTTGCTCTTCTATAATCCACACCTTAAAATAGCTACACTTTAAACGATCAATAAAAATACTCCAGAACACATTACAAACCTACAAAATTTAAAAGAATCAGATGTAACTGAATAGAAAAGTCAGTACAAAGGCTTGCACATTCAGATTCACTCTGTTACTTGACTATGTTTTCACAGGAAAACCTTTAACCACTTTAAAATTTCACCAAGGAATAAAAAGATCTACTTTGAACCTTACTCATTCTAGAGAGCTCACTGGTACCAGGCAAAGTTTAAGAATACAGAAAACATACTTTTAGATGAAATACATTTACAGTTTCAACAGCCAGCTATAATGATAATATCCCTTTCAGATGTGACAATTTGATTGATTAAAAATACATGAAGCATATGTTTTTATGTGGGACATTTAACTAGAACAAGTAGGCACACAAAATTAATCTATTTTCTTTTTTACAAGGTATTTAATTTTTATTTTCACACATTTTCACTACAGTGGAAGTAATTTATTTTACTTTATTCTGGACTCATTTCAAGATGTTTAAAAACATAGTATCTTGTTTTGAAATAACTCAAATGCTAAGAATGCACAAAAAGCCCCAGCATAAATATCTTAAGCTACTGCATGGCATCTGCCTCCCAAAAGCCCTCTCCAAAAGACTGAGCCTGGACTTTGTCTTCGCCCTTTATTGTCTTGTTCTCATGTGACTGGAGGGAATCATAAGCCACCTCTGAGAAATAGCAGAAAAAACTTAATTTCAAGATTTTTAACAGTGACTCCTCATTATAAGCACAGTCATAAAAGTTACCAGTTAGCTGCAGGCTCAGTGAAGAGGAAGTAATCAAGTTGTACCCTGATAATTAATGACCTATTTAAGAAAAAAAGAAATTTCTAGTCAAGGCCAATATTAGTTCCTTTGCAGCTTAGGCATCTACAGCTTACTGCCAGACCATTAAACTAAGCATCAGCTGATGGGCCAGCATTGTTTATATAGTGAGACCAATTAGTATAATTACATCCAAAAAAAAATTACTTTCAGAAGAACAGAAGACAACCCCAAACTTATAATGGGATACAAACTCTACTCACGTCATCCCAAGTATCCTTGTATAAAAATCCAATGACTTCTTAGGATCCTTTACTCTTAACATTGTCTGCTGAAAAATGAAATCCTGTGGAGAAAAAAGGTTTATTCTTTATACATCAGCCAGAATTGAATTACGGGTATTAACAAATATGCCAGTTAGTAATAACTCTAAAACCAGCAGGTTCAGAAGTAACAAAGAGAACTACATTAAGTCTAAATAAAACCTTATGTTCTGATACTATACATACATGTTTGTGTTACATAAATGTCTTTGCAACATAATGCTTAAAACAAATAATGCCATGAGTGGTATCATTTAATATGTATTATCAGATGCATCAAAAAAGGGTATCCTTATATTTATTATTCTTTTATGGGGCTGTATGGGGCATACATAAACAACTTCACACACAAGCACGACAGATACATAAATATTGAACCTCCTAGACTCCTGAGCTCATTATTTTTATTATTTATGGCACAGGTATTAAACTCTGTCAAGCTTAATTATATCTTGGCAGCAACCGGCCTACAACTTTGTAAGGATATTTTCTTAAAGCCCCGGGGTAACTATATACCAAGAGGCTTGTGAACGACCAAGTGCATAAAAAGTCACTAGTAGAATAGTTGACAGACGCAACGGGAAAAATTAAAAAAAAAAAAAAAATTCAACTACAATGTTCTCCTAATAAAAAGGTTTGGGGCCTTTTGACGGATTTTTTTGTGCCGCCCGGGCAGGGACTGGCCGAAGGGCCCCGGAGCGCTCNAGGGGAGGAGGAGGTGGGAAGGCAGCGCTGCGCCCCGCCCCGTCCCGCCCCAGCAGCGGCCGGGCCGCTCCCTGCCAAGGATGCCCGAGGGGTGGTGCGAGAGTGTGGGATCGGATCGAGGTGTGCCGGTTCATCCCTAACTCATAGCGAGACTCTCAAGCTCTGAATCAAACTTTTCAATTTTTGTTTTGCTGTTGGTCAGTAGGTATATCTGCACAGTTATGATTAAGCAATTACATTGTGAACGTCGTCTGCTTGGCTAATCTTCTGTTTTAAAGAGAAGAGAAGACAATCCTAAAACGAATGGGCTGTCTGGACGAGAGCCTCCAAGAGTCAAGTCAGCAAAATTGAGCAGAAAGTGGGAAAAAGGTAATCCCAGCAATGGGCAATCGCAACCACTGACTCATTGATCACCTACTCAAAACGGACCCCAGACTCAAATGGAAGGAAGAATTGCACCTGTGGACTAATTAGCATTAGAAGTGAGAGACATAACTAGCAAATACGGGGCTGAGCACTAATTAATAGCAAGGTCATGTAATTTGTAACCAATGAATGCTGATGCCTTTGTTTGTTGAAATTTATAAATACTGTAAAGTTTTNAAAAAAAAAAAAATTCAACTACAATGTTCTCCTAATAAAAAGGTTTGGGGCCTTTTGACGGATTTTTTTGTGCCGCCCGGGCAGGGACTGGCCGAAGGGCCCCGGAGCGCTCACTCAGAGCCAGGACAGGCGCGGCCGCGGCCGAGTGCGCCCCGCGGGGTTCAGGGGCTCACAGGGACCGGCCCGGCCCGTCCGCCCCTCGCCACAACCCCGAACCCCGCCGGGCTGCCCGACAGACAGGCCCCAGGGCAGCTCCGGGCCCCGCCACACTTGGCTGCCCCGCCGGGACCCGGGCTGGCCCCATGCCGGCCCCCCTGCCCCGCACGTCCGCCCGGAGAGGCGCCGTGAGGGAACCGAGGAGGAGCGGGCGCCACAGCCCCGGGGCGCGCCCGTCACCCCCACCCACCCCACCTTGGTGCTGGCATCCGGCTCCGAGCAGGCGCCATAGGCTGCCTCGTCCGTGAGCCCGCTGGGTTCCGCCATGTCGGGAGAGGAGGGCGGAGAGGAGGAGGAGGAGGAAGGGGAGGAGGAGGTGGGAAGGCAGCGCTGCGCCCCGCCCCTCCCGCCCCAGCAGCGGCCGGGCCGCTTCCTGCCAAGGATGCCCGAGGGGTGGTGCGAGAGTGTGGGATCGGATCGAGGTGTGCCGGTTCATCCCTAACTCATAGCGAGACTCTCAAGCTCTGAATCAAACTTTTCAATTTTTGTTTTGCTGTTGGTCAGTAGGTATATCTGCACAGTTATGATTAAGCAATTACATTGTGAACGTCGTCTGCTTGGCTAATCTTCTGTTTTAAAGAGAAGAGAAGACAATCCTAAAACGAATGGGCTGTCTGGACGAGAGCCTCCAAGAGTCAAGTCAGCAAAATTGAGCAGAAAGTGGGAAAAAGGTAATCCCAGCAATGGGCAATCGCAACCACTGACTCATTGATCACCTACTCAAAACGGACCCCAGACTCAAATGGAAGGAAGAATTGCACCTGTGGACTAATTAGCATTAGAAGTGAGGGACATAACTAGCAAATACGGGGCTGAGCACTAATTAATAGCAAGGTCATGTAATTTGTAACCAATGAATGCTGATGCCTCTGTTTGTTGAAATTTATAAATACTGTAAAGTTTTGATTATTGGAGAGGCAGCATTTTGTGTGCTACCACCCAGCTCCCTACTTGGAACAAACTAGAATAAAAAATAGAAATATCTTGCCTCAGTGTATGAATTGATTCTGCACAGGTAACGAGCCCAAATTCAGGACAACATAAGAACCAAAGGGAAGGAGCTTCCCTGACCGTGGCATTACTTAGCCGAAACGTGGCATGAAAGTGAGGATCCCCTACGGGGACCTGACGATGCATCCCTCCAGTTGCCACTGGGAGGCCGAGGGTACCACACCAGTGCCAGAGCAGACACAGCAGATAACCCAGATCCACTGGAATGCTGCTGCTTTTGTAAGTGCTGGCAGTATCATTTTGTAAGTGCGGCCAGCATCAGTTTGGGAATCCTGGCCTTGCCTTGTAATCGTACTCATGGCAGCCTTGGTTTAGTGTTGACAAAGGTTGATTTCTGCTTTTGCCTCCAGGAAAAGATTTCAAGTAGCATTTGTCACAGAATCACAAAATTGGGCAGATTGGAAGGGACCACAGTGGATTTGTTCCAATCTCCCTGCTCACACAGTGTTATCTCAGAGTACATGGACTGTGTCCAGATGGTTTTTGAACACCTCCAGGGAGGGACGCTCCACAACCTCTCTGGGCAATCTGTTCCAGGGCTCAGTCACCCTCATTAAGAACTTCCTCATATTCTCGTGGAACTCCCTGTGCATAATTTTCTGCTTTTTATCTCTTATCCTATTGCTTAGTACCACAGAGAAGAGCCTGGAAACACCCTCTTGGCACTCCTCTCCCCCCCCCCCACCCCCCTTTTTAGATATTTGTACACAGTGATGAGGCCGCCTTTCAGTCGTCTCTTCCCCCTCTGGAGTTACACACTGTCCTTTAGTATAAAAATATCATTTCAGGTCTAAGAGTGAAGGATATTTGTCTCAAAAACGCAGAATGAAAACCAGGTTTGAAAACCCTGTGTGGGGAAAAAAAAAAAATGAAAACTCCACACGTTTTATAATCGAGAGCAAAGCACTTTCGCGGCGCAGAGCTCAGCCTGCGTTACTCAAGTAACTTCCACAGGCACATTTAACCGCAGCAGCCGCGCGGGCAAGCGGCTCCCAGCCACACGAGATCCTTACGGTGGAATGACGGTTCGGATTCTGGGGGTCCAATTTTGGCCGCCGGATGCGCGGGCACAGCGGGCGGGCCCCGGCAGCGCCCTCTGAGCCCCTGGCCCGCGGCTCCCGGGCGGGCGTTGGAGCCGCCGGCCCGAGCCCGCCCCGCAGCGGTTACGGGCTCCCGGTACCGGCCCCTGCCCCGGCCCCTCCGCCGAACCGGGAGCAGCCTGCCCGCGGCAGGGGGAGCGCCGGTGAGCGCTGCGCTGCCGGGGGACCGCGCCCCGCTGCCCGCCCTGTGAGGAGACACAGCTCCGGCCAGGTCGGTGAGGAGCTTCGCCTGCGTCTCTCTGCCAAAGCTGAAGTGCGGGCTAAGGCAGCTCAGCCTTTCAGAAGAGAGCCGACAGGCTGTATTCCCAATGCTTAGTGCTCGGGAATCCTCCACTTCTCGTTCCCTCTCTCTCATTCTTCAACCCTCCTAAGATGATGCATGCTGGAAGGCAGACCTACTTTCCTTGAATGAACAGGTCCTGTAGAGAAGGTTTGAGGCATCCTAGAGGGAAGGAAAGGAGTTTTTGACATAAAAGCATGTTTGTTATTCCAGCCGGGAGAGGGGAGCAGATGGAGCTCATCCAGGTTTTTGAAAAGTGTGAGAATCTCACCTGAGCCTCTGGGTTTCTTGAGTATAGATTTTGGAGAGCCAGGGATGATGCCAGGATACAAAGCAGTCTTTGTGGGCTTTTTAAAGGAAGCTGCGAGACCCCCACCTCTCTCATCTCGTGCTTCAGGGGAAAGCATCAGCTAAAAGCGAACCAGTTAAAAGGCAAGGAGATTAGCATCCAACCTATTCCACTCGCGTGAAATAATCAAGGAGAAAAGTACCACTGCTAACCTTGATCAGGCTAGTCATAGAAACATGAAGAAAAAGAAATAATTAATTTACATTTCACTTTTTTTTTTTTTTGTGTGGCTTTACTAATTTTTTTTTTGGTGGTGGTACGGTTACTTCAAGAAAGAGATGAACACTTTCTATAGCAGGTGATTTGCATGCCTAAAACCATAGAACATCAGCCAATTTGTCACCTATCACATGGGCAAAAATAAGGAGCTAGTAATGTACGACCAGGTGTTGCTTTTCAGGTGTTGCTTTTCGTGTCAGTCTCACCTTTGCTTTTTATTTCCCAAATCAGGTAATAATGTCGAAGAGAGTCTACATCACTGTTATAGCAGTGATAGGCTGCCCTTAGGCCTCGTATGAACTACTAAGGAATTCTTGATAGTTATCTTCATCCTTATTGTAACAGTACACTGAGCAGAATAGCAATTTGTGTGTATGCAAGTCTTTTTGTAAGCTCAGTTGCTGAATTTGGGTATATATTTTAGGAACTAAAATTTAAATAAGTCACTTGTATTTGAAACAATTTCTGTTTCTCAGTAATCAGATATGCACTGAAATTATTTATATTTTAAAACATACTTGTTATATAGAGAGGCATTCACTCCACAAAACACATGTGTATGAAAAATTGTTTTTAAAAAATGTCTCAAACTTCATCTTGACATTTGTAACCTATCATAAATATATGTATAATGTCTGGCATTTTAAGAACTGGAAGAGGACTCAATGAGACTATTAAATTTATATACCTAGAAAGTCAGTTTTGCAATGCTCCTGTCTTCTGGAAAAGGTAGACTTGAAATGTCTGGATTGTTATAAACATGATCTTCTGTTTTCAAATTTCAGATTTTAGAATGGCGGGGGTACAAAAAAATACTAAAAAAGGTTCAACCACTGGAGAAGATGTAGCCAGATCTTCTCAAACTGCTCAACGACTAGCGAGCATTTCCTCTTCGTCTCGTTCTTTTGGAAGTCAAAGTTTGTCTAAGTTTTACCGCCCTAGTGGAGTTCCAAGCGTGCAAAGTCAAAAAGCAAAAAAGGTTATAAGTTTCTAGTTATTTTCTCAGATTATTAAATTCAGTTTATGTTTATCATTAGTTTAAGTTTTTTATTTATTTATTTTATTTTTGTTTAGACTCAGTTCTTTTACTAAATTATTTCTGGCAGAAAGCAAGTCTTTTTTCTCATGTTTGTAGTATTTTAAAATTTTAAAGTAATAGAGGTCAGAAGCAGGAGATATTAACTGAAATTTACATTGAAGGAAAGCTGTACTCAGCTTAGTTCCTGCAAATATTTACCCACCCTAGATATTTTATTTTAAATAGATGTTTTAACCTTTCTGTATTAATTTAATAAACTGAAATTTTGATAGTGAACAAGGAAGCCAGATAATTTCACATAAAAATCTTAAAATCTAACTGTATTATTCTTAATGGGTTTTTTTTTCCTTGACATATCCTCAGATCTGACTTCACATCTTATAATAATATTTAATAATTTGTTCTTCTGTTAGCCTCTGAAAATTTAGGTACTTTTAAAATTAGGGCATTTTGCAGCTGTAAATACAAGACAGTAGATTCCAGCACTAATTGCAAGTTAAGTAGCAGGTCATTGGTTATTTTGTGGTTTTTTTGTGTATTTTTAGCTTAAAAGTCTTATTTAATGTTTTAGATTCAATATGAAAAAGCAAGAGAAGATAGAAGAGCAAAAGTTAATGCTTCATATAAATACATATTTGAAGTTCTCAGTGCCAGGGTAGGCTTAGACTTAGCAGCTGTGGAAGAAATGATATTGGACGTCCCTTCGGTAAGTCTGTTATGTATGCCTGTTGATTTGAATTATTAGTTAAAATATGTAGCAGATTACCCTTTTGGTGGGAATTGTTATGCATCATTTTGATTGTTTCTGCCAGAAAATGTGGTTACTAAGGCACACAATCAATCTAAAAGGATACCTGGCTAAATCTTTCAGCTAAGTTTCCTGGCAGATTTGCAAATATCCCCAATTTTTGATTGTGGCTTTTTCATCTTTCTTACATCAAGGAAAATATAAATACTGCTGTTATTTTGACCAAAGGGTTTATCTTCCCATCTACCAGTTCCAAACAGTTTCATCCATCTCAGACTGACTTTATTGTGTTCTAATTATGATCACTTTTGATTGTTAGACAAGTTCTCTCTGAAATTTCTAAGATTCTGTGAAAATGTGTCATTTATGGGAGTGTGTTGAAAATTAGCATGTTGTTAGTAATAAGAAGGAAGATTAATCCTGCACCATTTAAATACTACGAAAATGTTTGAAAGACCCACTAAGAAATTTCAGTTTTGAGTGCTTTATTTATGTTTGGGTGTTTAAAAGATTGGGTTAAGTGGGTTTGCAGAGTGTATAGATCTCAAATCTGTGGAACTTCTGAAAGCTCTCATTATTTTTGTATTTAGTGTTGTCTTTCATGATGTTTCAAAGTGATTAAACAAACAGGAGGAAACAGTTAAACTGTACTTTTATAGATCATCAAAACTCAGTATGGCTGTTGTGAAAAGATATGACTCCTCTGATTACGTTTTTGTTATTTGACTGTTGTTGCATCTGATTGAGGTTATTTTTGTCTGTTAAGAGAAATTTGACTTAGCATTTAAAACTCAGCCAGATGATGTCTCCTTTGATAAAACAAATCAATTCTTAGAACTTCAGTTCTACAATTACAAGCCAAATTTAGCCTTAATCCAAATTTGTTTAGGTTTTGTTTGTTTATTGATATTTTTATATCATAAAATGTACTTAGCCTTATTTGTTTGGTTTTTTTCTGCTTATACAACATAGAGGTGTGCTAAGCATTATCCCTTTTTTACATTTGCTAAGTGATATAGAGTTTTAGATCATTCTTATTTCATGTGGAACTGGTGTTCTACACCAAGTTTGATCAATCCCAGCAATTGAGAAATTTTGGATCCTTGGGGGGTTTTTTTTGTATTTGGTTTTGGTTTGGGTTTTTCTATTTGTTTATTTTTGTTTGGGTTTGGTTGGGTTGGGGTTTTTCTGGCTGTCACCCGGACCATCTGAAAAATTTTTGTGGTTGGATATTTTCCTGCTCTCAGTTTTAGTTTATTTGTAAACAGATTAGGGTGTTGGGGCTGTGTCAACATTGTCCCTTACCAAATTGTCATTTAATAAATTCTCGTAAAGATATGTTTTTGATATCCATGAGTTAGGTTTTGCCTTTTAAAGTGTTAGCCTGCATATATATTCACACAGTGGGTGTGAGAATCACACAGATTTGAAACAGCAGCTCTTTGCAGAATCAGGAGCTGTGGGGACAGGTCACATCTTACCTTCTGTGTAGAATCATACACGCCCCAAAGTTACTGTTTGTCCTCCTCTTCCTCACAAGCTGGAGTGCTTCTTGTAGTAGTGATTTTTTTCCTGCTTTTCGTCACTGCTCTTTCAGCACTTGAACAATTTTTTCTTTCACTATTTTGGGGGTGGGTGTTTTTAATGTATTTTTCTCTGTTTTAACCTTGTTATTTACTATTGCTGTTAACAAAAGTGAAATGCACTTCTAGAGCTGGCTTGCTTTTGCTTCTTTTATTTTCATGCAATGTTGTCTTCTCACAAGAGTGGCTTTAAGTTCTGTCCACCTGGGTGTCACTCATTTTCCCATCATTGTTCTGATTCAGCTTTAATATTTGTTTATTTGGGGGAAAAAAATATGCTTGTAAGAAACATACAACTAGAAGTGTATCCTTTGTCCCTGAACAGGTGGTGCATCTCCACACATGCTTGCTAAGGTTCTGACCTTTTTTTTCTGATGAGGAGGAAACAGGACATCTCACTACCGTGGCTGAGTCCTTCAGCTGGACACTTCTATCTTCTCACAATATTTGAGGATAAACATTGCGTGCCAACAAAACTTTAAACAGTAGCATGGTCAAATTAGTTTTGCACATCTTAAAGGCACATAAAAATACTCTGAGTAACATGTATTCACTCTTTCATTTAACAGTTTGATGCCTTTGATTCCTTTTTTGCCAAGGGAGGAAGAAAATCATTGAAAATTTTCTATCAAGAAGGAGATCCACGAGGAATAGGTACATGTTCAGCAATAATAATACAGGCACCTGTAACAGTGCATTCTATGGTTCATTTTGTTTGAGGTTTCTCAGAATAAAATCTGCTTTTGCTTGTTCAGAATTTAGCAACCTTTTGCTCTGAGGACTGAAAAGTCATATTTTAAATGCTTGCTTCAAGTCAAATTGTTTAGGAAAAGAAAAATTTCAATTTTAACTGTTCCTGGAGGAAAGACTATAAAGTGTTATTCTGAAATACTGAATTGGTTGTGACTTTTTCATGCGTGAGTTTTGCCTGCAGTTCATTAGAAAGCACTTTCATAAAACCTGTCTCTGAATTTTCATTTATTATAAATATTCGAAATTTTTCAGGTTTCACATGCGTGGTAGAGAATTAGAATGTGATGTCTGAAATCCCTAATGATTCACTAATTACTGCAAATATTGTTCTGTTACTTATTTATATTGAGCTATCAAATTGCATAGGAATATATCCACAGAGGACCTGAGGTCATCTCGTAGTCTCTCTTTTCTCACTTACACCTGACATCTTTGTTGGTAGGATAAATGAAAATGAAGTACCTTAGTCACCAGCAAATTGTTTCAGAACTATGGGCCTGAGCAAATTCCTTTTTCAGTGCATTACTATGCACCCAAATAGGTTTGTAAGATACACATTATACATTTAGTGTAGTTTTCTAATAGTGTGATTAATTACAGTTAGAAACTATACTGGTGTTTGTTCTCTGACAAAAGAAGAATATAAATTATTTATATGTTCAATTTTATTTCCTTATATTGATTTTAAGCATTTTATAATACACTCATTTTTAAAAAGAGCCATACCTATGAAATTCCTTTTCAGAGTGTGGTCGGGTAATTCCAGATGTTGAAAAAGGAAGTAAAATTTTTCAATTTTATGTGGAGAAGACACCAGACAAGATCATAGGACTATGCTTGTATTTCGTTCGCTATAAGAATGACACGTCCATAAATGAAAAAACTATACATGAGGTACTCTCTTATATATTTTAAAAACTAAAAGCTTTAAAAGCAGCTATTTTTAATTTTCATTATTTTTTTCACTGTTTTCATGTAACTAAAGTTACTGGTAACTGCTTTGTTCTTCAGTTTGGGTGAACAACAAATAGCTGTATCACTTCAGCAAATACTTGTGAATGTAGTGTCTTACAGGATTTTTGTTAAGGAAATAAACATTAATTTCTCATTCTTCTTGATATTTTTCAAAAGGTTAAAGCTGCTAAGTATATTTTAATTGTGATTAAAATCCCTAAACTACAAGGAAACACTGAGAAGACTTTATTTCTAATACCAGGAGATAAAAAGTTTACCTGTACCTTTTTGGTTTATGTGTTTTGATAAATAAAATACAAAATACACATTTATCCTGTGTAAATTACGTGGCATGAGATTTTCTACTTTACAAGATAAATTCTTATATAAGTGTGGGCTTCATTATTGTTCATAGCTACATGTCTTAGTATTTAGCCAGTGCTTAAGGGACTGTAAATTGATAACAAATAGTTTCCCACATTTATCTTATAATTAGTATTATTTCAAATTCTTCAGACAGAAAATCCATTATTAGTTTACATGCTTTGTATTTCATATTAAAATATTCCATTCCTTTTGAGAGCTAAGAAGGTGAAAGAGAAAAAAGAGTTAGAAGTAAGATACACAGTCTGTCTTTATCAAGGGCCTCAGTATTGGTCATAAATGTTACTTTTCCATCAGATACCTTCCCAATTAATTCCAAATGCTGAAGGGATAAGGAAAGGAAATTTACACTCTAGGAAGTTTGGTACATGATGTATGTTAATACTTGCTTATTTTAAGGACATTTAGATTACTGGAATATTAGATATAATCTGACCTTGTAAAATTTTGTTTTGGAGAGTAGGCAAAAATTTAACTTGATTCAAAATAATATATATTTAGTCAGATAATTTCTTCTAATATAATTTCAGATAAGGACATTCAGAGAGTTTTTTGCTAATTGCAATTCATAAATTCATACCTAATTGTGGGTGAGGGCATTTTACTACTCTTTAAAAATTTCCAAACTCTGTGTGATAGATAAATAACTGATGTAACAAAAGCGTAACTGGACAGCTTTTAAAAACTGTATTAAATAATTATTGACTTCCCTTTTTTATTGAAACTACTATCTTATGGACACACTGTAGGTGTGTTGTGTAATGATTTTCTCTCCTTAAACTAAAATTTTGTTTGGCATATTGGAGTGCTTTTATAAAAATACATTGAATGCTGTTTCTAGTGTAAGTTACTGCTTTGATAACAACAATATTTTTACACTGCAGGAAGTTTCCTTTGGTGTTTTGGATGCCACTGATGGACTCCTACCTGGTGTTAAAGATGTAATAGAAAAGGTTTTTCTCCCTGCTATCCTTGAAACAAGTAATTGGGGTAATTTAGGTCAGTCCAAAGAGGATACAAAAGACAAGCAGAAATTTGTGGAAACAATTAAGAAATACATTTCATTTTTAGGAGGTAAGCATGGCATTTAAGAAACAAGCTAGAGGAATTCTGCTTAAGGATTTCTATTTTAAGGCAGTAGTGCATAGATAAGGAACTTTTCACATTCTGTGAGGAAAAATAAAATTATCCATTACTTGCATAATATATACATGGATGGATTATTTTCTTAAAATACTTTTAAGGAGTACCACTGCATTTAAAATCAGATATTTCTGCTTTATGTGAGTGCAGCAAATTGCTATTATATAGAAACAACATTGACTGCAGATGTATATTTTCAAATTTAAATTGCTTTGACTGGTGGAAATCTATTTTAAAGTCTTAATTGCTTCTATATTGTAATTGCCTTTTTCTCAGGTGCTGCAGCATGCATTGAAGGAACAGTTGAGTTGCAAAAAATAGATTACATTAATTTTTCTGAACTCCAGACCTTTGATAAAATAACTGCAGCTGCTGACAATTATGACACAGTTCACCAGCTAGAGGAAGTACTTATGATATGGTATAGACAAATTGAACAGGTAAGTTGTTGTTTTAAAACATCGATTCAGCATAACATGGATTAACATTTATAAATTATATGTGAGACTTGCCTGAAGTTTGCCAAAGGCTTCAGCTGCATCTCCACCCAAATTAAGAGAAGCACTCTGCTTCTTTGCACAAGTGAAGTTAAGTAGATAGTCCTTATGCCTAGGAATTTACAGTCTAGCAAGAATAAGAGTTTCTGAACACTTATTACAAATAGTAAGAAGAGAACGGAGGGTTGCAGGACTAATAACACTGGTGAGGACCACATATGTATATAGAGCATACCTAACTGTACATTACCTGTTAGGTTTCTGCTGCCACTTGTGGTGGGAAATACTGCTCTTAGAAAGATTTCTGATCAGGCCCAGCAGGGCATATTTTATCCTGTGTGTCTTGCATGGTAAGGTCTCAGTTATCCAAGATACTACTGTCTGAGATTTCCATGATAAAGAGAGAATGCTTCATCAAAATATGAATCTGTGTAGGCAGGGACACACTCTACTTATAAGGCATACTACAGTTAGTGTGTTTAGCTCACAAGAATAAAAATGTAAAATACATGTAAAAAGAGCTGACTGCACATTTATCAACATACAAAAGGATAAATTTATGACTGATATCTAATACTTTTATTAAACTAGTTCTTGAAGTTCTGAACAAATGAAATTACATTTGGCGCATTTCAATCCATACATTCTGGTTAAAGGCTTATCTGTACACGCTGATATTCAACCAGGGTATGACAGCAATTGAACATATGTATTAATTACCTTAATTTCAGTTTAAGAATATGATTAACTGTAATTCAGACTTAGAAAGTTTTTCCAAAGGGGAACCATTTTCATGTGTCAGTAACAGCAAGCTTGTTCCTTTTTAAGTGAGTTTCCTCAAGAGTGTTTCTTCTCCATAATGACTTGTCTATTCACTGTAGTAGGCATTTGATTTTTTTTTTTTTTTAATTGCACTGCAGGTTCTGACTGAGAGCAAACAGCTAAGGAGAGAAGCTAAGGATTCAGGTCCACTGTTGGAACTGGAGAACTGGAAATACATGTCTGCTAAATTGAACTTTATTATCGAACAGATCAAAGGACAAAACTGTAAAGCTGTTATTAATGTTCTGAAAGTTGCACACTCTAAAATACTAAAGGTAATTTATTTTTTTCTTTTTTATGCTGTTTTTTTACTGTAAAGGTTACTGTTTGCTTTTTTTAAAATTTTATCTAAGAGAGATTTGCTGAGCAGAATAAAAAGAAGAAAATTTAGATATTACTGGTGTGGTGAATGTATCCAGACAAAGAACAAGACATTTCAGGGATACAGCCAAAAATGAGCATAAAATACGTTATATGTTTAATAGATACAGTAAGTTAACTTTTATTGCCTGCTTTGACAATGCCTCTTAAAAATTCATTTACCAAAGTTTACTTCTGGCAAGTGAGTGCAAGTTAAAGAAATAGTTCACTATATATATAGTTTTTCACAGTACTCTTTTCTCACTAGTCATGGCAAGAATTAGATGGCAAAATCACAGATGCAGCAAATGAATCAAAGGATAATGTGAGATACCTAAGCCAACTGGAAAAAGTTTGTCAGCCACTTTATACCACTGATGTTGTAAGTATGCCTTTCACCATTCCTTATGCATAGTTTAGGCATTTACATAGAAATCTCAGAGCAAAATAAATTTTCCCTTCTTTATATTTACTTAAAAGTAATTTTTTCTAATTTACATTTCTAATTTTCCTGATATTTTCTAAAAGCTTGTCAAGCTAAATGTTGAAGCATTATTTTCTTATATATTTCAAAAATATAGTATTTTGAAATATGTATATAGTAAATAAGCATAAATACATATGATTGTCTAATAAGTCAGTCCTGGTGCTGGCATTTTTTTTAAAAGCAATTAAACCAGCTACATATTTTATAATACAAAAATCTCCAGATATGTCTTCCCCTGAAAATTCCATTTGTGTCAATGATCACATAACTGTAACCAAAGTACCAAAACTTCAGTTTTATTGAAAATAATGAAACCTTACGGGGTCCTAAATTGGCAAAACATTTTTTTAAAATATATAACACAGTATTATCTGCTTCTATTTGCAGGAGTTAGACAATTGGTTGTCCAGGTTAGACAATTTAGACAATTGGTTGTCCAGGTACATCATTCAGTGCTAGTTCAAGATATTAGTTATTTGGTGTAATAACTATGAATTATTTTAACAGGTGTATTTTCCTAATGTCTGTTGCAGAATAGAGTGAAAGGACCCAAGACAAATAGTGCTCATTCTCCTTTGTTTTTGGGTCCTTCACATTTTGGTCCTATATGCCCCCAGCCCTCTTTCAGGAAGTGCTGCATTTCTTTTGAATCTCTGGCAGCTTAGGATCCTACTATAAAGTTGTAACTGAGGGCAAACAAAAGGAATTTGGTAACATAAAACACAGAGCTCATATGGCATGGAATAGTGTAAGAGGCAAGCATGATAAGCAGTATCACCAAGCTGTTTGTCTTCAGCTCATCAAGGTATCACTAGAGGGTGCCAGGTACCAGGCCATAATGATGAACTACTTCATAGGTGTTATGAGGATAAAATTCTTTGTATAATAAACTAAGACAGACATTAGTGGGTGCAAACCCATTGAAGAATTCATAATTTTAGTAATACAGGACAGTTAATTAGAGTCCTTTTTTTAGCTGGGAGCAATTTGGATACATGTGATTTTCTGTTTAATCACGTTCCTGAGATCAAGTTTATTTAGGTAGGATTTTCTATGATATTCAGCTTAAAAACAATGATTTCCAAGCTAAATATATCCTGTTTTAAACAGACCTTCATTCTGTGTAGAGTTGCATTTAGTATATGGTATGGACAGCTCTTTTAAATATTAGTGAATAAGGAATGGTATACATGTGGATTTATGATGGTATTGGGGTGTGCATAAAACATGGCATTTAGTATACACAGTATCACACAGTGACATTTGTGCTGAAGTGGGTTAATATATGAAAATTCAGACTGAACATTTAACTCAAGGCTTTGATTCAGAGAAATTTCTACACAGTCCAGTATTCAGGGTTTTATTTTTTGTCAAGGATTGAAAAAGAAAACCTATAGACTCAGAATCTCCTGATTCCATTTCAGGGGTGGTGTTGGTGATGAACAATATGGACACAGATGATTGGTTTTATACTATATAGCATTTGTTTCACACTCTTGCTAAATGCAAATGCCTTCTATGTCTATTCACATTATGGGTTTGAGTTTGCAACTTGAAGTTAATTACAGCAGCTTGACTCCTCCATTAAGGGGTGACAGCCAAAATTACTTTGTTGATGTTCTGAATTGCAACTTCGACAAGTCCCTGATAATGTTAATGAATTATAATGTTTTACCTTTTATTTTCTTTTTTTTTTCCCACCAAAATACTTTGGAAGTGTTTGAGCTACTGAGTATTTGTAATGCCACAGTATGATTTTAACAATGTGAACATTGATTTCACAAAATATGTGAAAGATTTAGATGTTTGATATGATGCTTGAAGGTATTAGGTTTTTTTATATTAAACTAACATTGTGAGAATTATTTCATGCATTTTCTGAAGTATCTGAATGAAACATTTCATGTAAAGATTGTCATCACAATGAGAGTATATTAGCAGCCTTACCTGAAGGAAAACAAAAGCATCCATCACAGACAATTGATGACAGAAAAATACTTCCTATTGCACCAAGAAATGCAACCATTGCATTTTGAACCAGTGTTCAATTTTGTTCATCAAATTAGGATGTTACAATTATTTTATCTTGTGACATCTTTAATCTGATTTCTTAGCCAGTGATCAAACTTAGCAATTTATTGTTCTTGTTAGTTGATGTTTGAAATCTTATTGAGCATGGTTAGCCTTTTTTCATAAGAAAACTTTTGGTAAGATGCCATGACATTTTAAAGACTGATTCCTGTGACTTAGGGAAATATATAATTTAAAGTTGTCAATAAAATGGAAATATAATTGCTAAGGATAGGAAGTAAATTTTTTTCTTGAAACTCTGCTTTGAGGTATTAATGACTCAGGGAATACCATATCTGATAAAGGCTGTACAAATGATTCACCGTGTTTCAAAATATTACAATACTTCTGAGAGAATTACTTCATTACTTATAAAGGTATGTATGTTAAACAAAATAATAATTACAAAAGTTGTGTGACTTTTCAGAAGAAAACTTAATTTTGTTTAAATCAGTAGAACATTTGTTTAAAAATCGTAGTAAATAGTGGGGTTCTGCATGGGAAAGGAGGAGAACTCTGTTGATCATGAGAGGATTAAACTTGGATTACAGACTTTTCTTCTGAAAGGAACTTTGTTTATTCTTGGTTCATCATTGTTAATTTTTTTATATTCTTGGTTAATCTTCTGGTCTGAATTGATCTGATCAGTTGTTTCCTAAATCACAGAATCCGCAAAGGCTTTTTTTCCTCAGCCTTGAAGACCTAATGGCAGATGGCCATCAATCTGACTAGGCTGTTCCTTCAAAAGGTGTGAAAGATAAAAGGTTCCTGTTTTCCGAAGCAAGTCATACTTGAAAAGTTAATTGAATTTCAGATCATAAACTTTCCCTTCTTAAAGGGAAAATTAAGACTGGCTACGTGTTTATACCAATGTATATTCTGCAATATACTTTTGCAGAATCCAGATATTCACTACATGCAAAGATGGTTTTTATAATGGTTTTATAGCAAAGAAATCCTTCATAACTAAACCACACACCTGAATGCAATAAGCATTCAGGGGAAATTCACAGTAGACCCTCATTATACAGACACACATTTTTTGTTTCCTTACACCATGGGGTTCAAGATAAAATTTTGTTACTTTCCAGTTTGAACTAGGATATTAAGAAGTATGTGCTCTTTTGAATCTGTATCTATTAATGGCTGTGGCTGTTTTCTATATATCACGTTAGGTATATATTACCTGTCACATAATGGGTCTTTGTACATTTGTCTATTGACTCTTGCTACTGTCTATTGTTCAATGGTCTAAGGGAGTGAGTATTTCACTACAGAGGCTAATAACAAACTGGTTACATGAAGCTATGCTTGAAATAGCAAGGAAAAATCTGTATTTTAATCCAGTGGTTTAAGGTCCCTATTTACTGTTTGTTTCCACTTAATGATCACCAGAAGTGACACTGGAGATCCTATCTTCAACTTCATCAGTAATTTTCTTAAAGTTTGAGGCTGCCTTTGGTATGGCAATTTCCAGTTTTTCTAGTTAGGGTGTACTTAAGACCTGCTTTACAGTACTCTCATGTCAGTGTTGCCTTTTTCCCTATCTGGAAATGAAACTTGAGATAATTTTAGTAAGGAGGTAATATAAAAGAGGATCTTTAATGAAGGCCTTCAGGAACAGTTATGGAAAGATATCTGCAAATGCCCATCCCTCTAAGGATGAGTACACATTTATGGGTTTTAGGAAATTAACATAATTTAAAAAGCACCAATTAGGAGGACAAATGGTGATGCAATTTTCCCCCAAGTCAAGCCCCTTCTCTGGAACCCCTCCTTCAGCACTAGTTGTACTTTGTCCACAAGAATATATCTCAAAGGGTTGTTCTCAACCTTGGTTCCAAGGAAGAACCAAGATAGGATGGGGTCTTGTACCTCCCAGGGCTTGGAGCTCTGGATTTTGTTTTGTCTTTCTGCTTAGGGAAAGGCCAAGGAAAAGTACTGGAAAAACTAGCTACTAATACAGTAGGTGACAGAGTTACAAATATATGTGTGAGTAATAGAGAACATATAAAAGAAAAAAGGCAAAACCCAGATGGCATCATCAGAATTGTTTTGAATTGTTCACATTAGTTAATAGGAAAAAAATTATCTACCTGTAGCTGTTCTCTGTGGTATGTTCTCTATGTGGTATGTATCTGCACATACTCCTCTCTCTCTCTCTCTGTCATTACTAACTTTAGATTTTTGTGGTTACGAAGTAGAAGAATATCTTTTCCCTTTTATAACCACCGGAAATCAAGGTAAAGCCGTACTGCTAGGATACAAAATTCTTTAAGAGCAGTCTTTAAATAAGTGCTGCAAGTGTAAAGACAATAATGTAAGTGAAGACGAGTTGGAATTCAATAAATTCTTTTTGTTCTTGAATTTTGATTGATGACATTCTGTGTTTATATATTGCTGAACTTATAGGACTTACAAATATGTCCAGGGACTTACATATACTTCTGGGGGTGTTCTCAGAGTTTTTATAGGGTGTTTGTTTTATATATTGCATATATTTTTTAGCCACTATTATTTCCACAAGTCAAATCTATTCCAATTCTGATAGTATTGACACATGTATATGATAATTTTATTAGATTTTGTGAAACAGGCAAATTTACCGTTAAGCTTAAAATTACTGTTAAACTTTTTTCATTTGTCTGCCCTAGGTTACAAACCAAATGGTCACAACATGTAAAGCATACATTACAGATGCTGGCTTGAATCGAATCTGGGATCAGGAGACACCAATAGTCATTGGCAAAATCAACGTTTGTATTTTGGTGTTTTATTATTTACATGTCAAACCTATTGATTACCTGTTGATATCATAAGGAAGTCCATATCAATATCAGTATCAAGTGCTTCACACCTCTTGGCTTTTTTTATTTCAGGATGCTTTGAATGTTTTCCCAACTCTTAGACCATGGGCATTGTTGAAATTACAATAGCTTCATCTTTATCAGTGTGGTCTGTCACTGACCTTAGAATTGGCATCTTTGCTTTACATGCAACCAAGGAATTAATATTCCACATTTTTCCATCTTGAGGAAGAGGGGTTATGGAGGAGGGTATAGCTCTGACATGGTACCATCTTCCTCTACCCTGGAAAATCTGGTATTTGAATAGACCCTGACTTTGTTACAGTAGTTCCTTTCCAGACAAGATCTCCTTGGCAAACCATGAAAGGTCAGTGTTAAGATTGTCTTCCTCTTCTTCATTTGATGGTGACCTATTAAGAATAAATTAGGCAAATGCAATATGCTATGGCAAAATATGTGCAGCTGTGGGAATACTGGTTGCCAATCTTTGCTTCATTTCCACCTTCTCCTTTTCCAGACCTCAGTCACTGAGTTCTTGTCTTCCCCCAAAAGCATAGAATACAGGGAAGAATCACTTCCCTAGTCCTGCTGAGCACACTGTTGCTGATAGAGGCCAGGATGCCACTGGCCTTCTTGGCCATGTGAGCACACAGCTGGCTCGTATGGTCTGCCATCAACCAGTGCCCCCAGGTCCCTTTCTGCCTGGCCACTGTCCAGCCACTCTGTGCCCAGCCTGTAGTGCTGCAGGGGGTTGTTGTGGCCAAAGTGCAGGACACAGCACTTGGTCTTGATAAACATCAAATTGTTGGATTCAGCCCATTTATCCAGCCAGTCCAGGTCCCTCTGCAGAGCCCTCCTACCCTCCAGCAGATCGACACTGACACCCACATCTGAAAATTGGCTGATGGTGGGCTCAATCCCCTTATCCAGATCATCAGTGAAGACATTGAACAAGACTGGGCCCAACACTGATCCCTAGGGACACCAGTAGTGACTGACTGCCAACTGGATGCAACACCATTCACCAGCACTCTCTGGTGCACTGTGCTGTACTACTGTATGTTCGTTCACATGTTGCAAACGCTTTCTTCAGATACTGAAAGAAACCCACTGTGTTTAAGTTGTTTTTGCCTGTTGACTGAAACCAGATTAAGTGATAACTAATGGCTTTGGAATGTCAAAAGGTTGGAGTACTCTAGTCCCTCAGTCATAAGCATAGCATAGTGAGTATGGTATTTGTTCCTTCACCTTTTAGGAATGCATGTATCTGTTGAAAGAATATCAGAAATGCTTCCATGAAGCTAGGCAAGAGACTTCAGAAAATCTAGGAGGAAAGGCATTGGAAGTATCAGAAGTGTACATTTTTGGAAAATCTGAAGCTTTCTGTAGGAGATTAGAAAAAGTGAGTATATTGGGTGCTGTAATTATTGGTAAAGAAGAAGCGTTTCTCCAAAGAACAGTTTACAAAGTGGATGCTTGCCAACATGCATTCTCTTAATCATCCTATAAAGGAGTCTGTAACTCTCTATTGAGAGAATTTAGGCACTTCCACAGAGTAAGACGTCCCAATGATTGATACTATTATCCCACAATTGCCTTTTCAGCTTGTCAATTTATCTCTTTTAGTGTGGAGAGAAATAACCTGATTGATCTACCATTATTTTAAGAGGTTTAAAATTATGGGAAAAAAACCACAGTTTTGCTTTTTTGGAATCACATTAAAACTCATGTTTACTGCCAAACACAATTCTTCAGATTATTCTGCTGCTTGGTGTCATCTTAACATTTAGCTTGGTAATGCAGTGAAGGGATTTTAAACATTCTTGAGAGGAAAAGGTAATAGGTACTCCTTGGTACGGAATAAGGTCAGACAAGGGATAAGATGATAATCATCGAAAGTTAGAAATTCTGTGAGTCTTTGACGTACTTTTTCGTGCTCAATATACATACTAATCTGTAGGGTTGGGTTTTTTTATTCTTTGACATATCTTTTTGTCATCGGTATGTACATGCCATGTTTTAACTCCTTTTCCATATTATCCTATTGGATCTAGCAGTAAAACATAAAAAACCCTCTTTATCATTAAGAAAAACAAAGATTATTTTACTTTGTGTTGAGTTGAACGGATGTTGAACTGAATTAACTATGAATTAAATATGCTAAGTATTGCAGATACTTGACTCAGAAACAACACATTTGTGAATAAAGTAGCTAGAGGAGTGGCTGTTGATTATTTTATTTTGCTCAGGTTTTAGTTTAGAGAGGAAATAACTTCAAAGGATTCATTATGAGCATTAATATAATATCTTTATTTCAGATTATGGAGATGATAGCCATAGAACAGAATTTTAACGCACTGACTCTGTGTGCAGTCGAAGGTATAGATCTTATGGCAGTTAAATTCAGAAATATCTACCACATTTTTCAGAAGAAACCATATGACACTCTAGATCCACAAGTAACAGAATTTGATGTGGATTTTGTGAAATTCATGTCAGAAGTTGAACGTTTAGAGGTAAGTAATATGACTTATTATAGCTTACTTGGAAAAGAATCTATCGAACTGGTTGTCAGTGAGACTTTGGCTTGTGAATAGGCTACATTGTTCTTCTAAACAGCATGCAGTTTGTGTTTGTCTGGAGGGAGGCTTTTTCCATTCCTTCTCCTTCTTTCGAAGGAAGGTGTAAAATATACCAAACAGTGCTCATGGATGATTTTCACTCTGCTGCCAAAATGACAAAAATTTTGAGACCTGAGAGAATTATCTATGTGGAAGTAGTGTGTTAGCCTGAAGAAATGTGGTCAGATTTTGGGCAGAATAAATTTGCAACTAATTTGTTTATTTCATAGAATTGTATGACATTTTAGAGATTATTTGACTGAAACTAGCTATTTATTAGTTATATTAAGCATGGCCTGATGAAGGCTGCTATTTTGTGCTTTAAGTAGTAAAAGTTTCAAATCAAAATACTATTCTCTGACCTGAAAACCCACACTGAATTATGTATTCTTCAGACACAGCTACAGACTTTTATGCGTACCTGTTTTCGGAAAATTTTGTCTTCACAGAATTCGCTTCAGTTACTTCAAAGGTATTGGCAACTATGTTTTAAAATATTTTAAAGTAACTTGAAATTACTGATTAGCACAATTTAAACAGCCCAGCAAATTTTAGAACAAAGGGCCTAATTGAGAATTTTTCATTACTGATATTCTGAACCACATAATTATGATAAAATATATGTTTTATCTTTCTTATGGGAATTAATATATTCTTTTTCTTAATTTCATTTGAATATTTTTATACACAAGAAGATACTAAAGGAAAAGCCTAAAACATACTAAGCAGCAACAACCAAAAAATCCACCAGGGCAGAAATTTTCAACTTATTTAAACTTCCTCAAAGGAAATAGTTTTCCAGATTCAAAAGAATTTCCTAGATTTTTGCTTATTTCACTTTATGTAATGTTCATATACCCCAAAATAAATTAAAACAGTTATTATTTTAGAAATGTCATTTTGGGTACTAATTTTTAATACAGGTTTCAAAATCTGAATATGCCATGCCTTCAAGAAGAAACAGCACATACAGTTAGTAGTATTCTTCAACATTATGTAGCAGAACTCGAAGCTACTAAACAGGTATTTAATTTCCTTTCAGTAAGTTGTAAATATTGTGTTAAAATAGCATTTTAATAGGAATAATTTTTATTTGTTCTGCCTATTTCACTAATTTACTCCCAGTTCTCACTTTATCCTACTTCTGTTCTCCTGTTACAGAAAACAGGCCTTAGTGGGTGGGCAATACAATATGCACAACCACTCTTGAAGGCAAATTTGTCATCACAATTTTACTTTATAAACCAAAATATTTTCTGTTATTCCTTCATCAATTAAATTTAAATAAGCATTTCTTTACTGGCTGTGTATATTGCTTGCATGTACCTTTTGGGTTTTTTTAATTAAATGAGGCTTTCACAGTTAATTTGCATTTATAAGTAGTTATTATCAAATGCTGTGGCAGCATAAATATAGGTGAATTGCATTTATGTTCGTTATGAAGTAATTTTTCATGATTTTTGACTGAAGTCAGCACCCTGACTGAAGTATAAATGAGAATTAAGTTCTGGGAATTGCTCATATCACTTGACTGTAAATTTTTATTTGTCTGTAAAATAAACACCTGCGTCAGAACTAGATGTCCAAACTCCCTTTCTACTCAAGAAAGAAAGAAAGAAAGAATTACTCTAGAGTGAGTTTATCAGATCAATTTTATATAGTGTCCTGAAGATTTAAATAATTCCCTCCAAATGACCATTTTTCTTCAATGGATATAAAGGGAATCTGGAAAACCAGACTGTTGAAAAAGTTTTTTTGAGATGTTTACATTTTGTAAAATCGGTGATAGAAGTTTGTACAAGGACCCAATATCTATAAACTCTCCACTTATTAGAAAATCTTTCCTCGAAACAGTGACTTAAAACTGTAGTCTAGCAAAGCTGCTCTGAACCACTCTTTACAGTGTCCTTTCCCTACCTACACACTATATATAACAATCCCTGAACCCCTAATTACTGGCTTAACTAGATGAACAGATTTTTAGCAGCATTGCTTGCTTAAAGAAATCATGTAGCCCACCCTTAGCTGTATTTTCCCAGGCAAAAAAATAATAGGTACATTTACTGCGAGGGTTTCATCCAGGTCAGTTCCTCTCAAGGTCACCATGAAGCTACTCGGATTTCTTTGGTTGGGACTGTGCCAGAGACAAAGTAGGGCTAAGAAGAGGTGCTAGTTAGTGAAGAGTTGTGTCATCACAGAGTCTGTGTTGTCACAGCTTGAGTTCGCACGCCTAAAGTTGGGTGGCTCCAAATACTCCATTCTACTGTCAAAGAACATGTCTTGATTCTACTGACTAGTTCTACCTATTTATTAGATATTACTAAATTGCCTTTTACCTTTGCCAAGCAAGTTATTTCTAATAAAAACTTGCTCCTACTGCAATGCTGGTTCTAAAGTGATTGAATACTTTGTTAATGCAGATTTTGTACAGTATAATTTTAGGCCTTTTTTTTTTT
>VXAX01004361.1:2504348-2520900 GCA_013399835.1 Leptocoma aspasia
TTTTTGCTTTAATGCAGCCATTCACTGAGCAGGGGACATTTTTTCTCATCTTGGGCACAGATAATAGCATGGGCTGTGTATCCAGGAGTGTCTACATGCATTTTGATTAGAAGTTAGTAGAAAAGTGCGTATCATAGAAAGCTAAATTATCCTGATTTGGAAGGGGCCCACAAGAATAATGAAGTCCAAATCCTGAAATGTTCTCTAATAGTCAGATATGTGTGTCTGAAGAAGAGCATTGATGTTTCTATTCAGGAAAAAGCTCTCAGTTAACAATCTAGCTTGGGCCTCTCCTGAGGCCAGTTCCAAGCAAAGGAGGAAAAGCCCCATAAGAGTTCTCCTGACACCACTTCCTTAAACAGCTTGCTTTCACGGCAGATGGCTTCAAAGTCAGGCGTCAGACCTGAGCCTGAGTACTGGCTGATCAGCCCCAGGGTTCACAATTCCTTTTGGTGTACTCAGGACTCTGTCATAAGTCAGCACAGCTGAGAAACAGCATGAGACAATGGAGACAGGAGAGGCACCAGCATGGATATGTGTGCATCTTTGAAGGGTACCAAGTCAGGGAAGAAATACATTTTTCTCCATGAACTGTTGTGTGACTCCATGCAAATTTAATCTGTTTGGGAGGAGGAAGAAATTGTGGTACCAGAGAAAACAGTTTAGCATTTCAATTGATTTTTTAATACATGTGTTTAATGATATTGTTCTTACTGTAGCTTTACCAAACCCAGAAAGATGACCCTCCTCTTGCTCGAAACATGCCACCTATTGCAGGAAAGATACTGTGGGTGAGACAGCTATTCAGAAGGGTAAATGAACCCATCAGCTATTTCCATGTAAGTTGATGTGCTGAAAAGTCACGTGTTTTATGTAACAGTGAACTGTCTTACCTCAGTAGAGGGATCATAAAATTTCTGGTTATGATTACATCATTTGTTATATGCTAAACAACATTTTTCTTTGTATGTTTATACTGCTCTGCAGTTATCTTTGTTGTAGATCCAAGATGTAGTGTTGGAATAGAACAGACTAGACTATTTCAGTTGAAAATAACCTTGAAAAATTCTTGAAATGTTTTGAATTATTCTCCTACAAAGCATCTAGGGTCTCATGCCAAGTTAACTTCTATGTGAGAGAGGTTTTCACTTTCCTGTTTCCCTCAGATATGAATAATGATCATCTAAATCCATTCCAAGGAAAACAGACATAAATATCATTACTGATTTAAAAAGGAAACTTTTACAATAAATTTTCAGTTATTCAATTTTGAGTAGAACTGAGTATTCATTTCACTGTGAATTGCAGGTATTTATGACAGTATACTAAAGTAATTGCTCTTACTGATGTTAAATATTTAGTATTTATTCCTTACAAGTTCTTACTGATTTTATTGCCCTTTAAATTTGAATCATAAATATTTGATACAGTTTTTAAGTACTCTGTCAGTATAATTAATAATATTAACCTATACTATGAATAGACAATAGTTAAATTGAGAAAAACCCAAGTGGTATGGGTGGTTTTGGATATAGTTTGAATTTGATTGTACTGTGTTTTAATAGAAACATTCAGATATCTTGGCAAGTCCAGAAGGTAAAGCAGTTGTTCAATCATACAACAAACTTGCATATGTATTGGTGGAGTTCGAGGTAGTCTATCATAATGCATGGATGAAGGAAATTTCACAATTACAGTATCGTAAGTAATTAAATATGTACTTGCTTCTTTAAATTGTTGTTGAATACTAAGTTAACATAAATCAAATCAGATACTTTTTTTAAGCCTCATTTACCCTTAAAATGTGCAAGTAAGTCATGATCCAATTAGCAGACTCAATAATACAATCTCAGTGCCTTACTGACCTTGACATTTGATTTTTATGTGGGGGATTGCAGATTTGGTACACTGTTCAACAGATGACTGTAAACATTGGTGACACAAATTTAAGACACAGATATCTTTGGTATTTAAATTCTCTATGTGTACTATTTAATAATTATTTCTGGATTTTTTTTTCTGGTATAAAAATTCATAAGGTTGTATTGCCCCAGTCCCTCTAAGGACAAATATTACTTAATGCCTAGAAATGTTTGATATTCAAGCATTGTGTTTCCTGGTCCTTAGAAAACTAATTTCATACTTTTTTAACTTGGGCTTTTTTTTGAGAAAAGTTATGACACAAATAAGACTGGATCTGAGGCTTGTTTAGTTTATTAAGAGAAAGGCAGAAAGTTAATATGATGGAAGTCGCTTGTGTATTTTCTTTAACTGAAAACAATATGAAGCTATTTCACAAGTAACCCTACATACTTAATCACTATATTGCTGTATTTGAAATCTGGATTTCATAACAATTTATAGAATTTAAACAATTGTTTGTCTTAGAAACTGATACTGGAATGTCTTTACAGTCTTACAATCCACGATCCTTGTGCGTCATCCGACAACTGAGAAGTTCCTGGTTAATTTTGATCCCCAGATTCTAGAGATTGTACGAGAGACGAAATGCATGATAAAGTTAGGTCTGGAGGTACCAGAGGAGGCAGTCAAATTAGCAATAATAGAAAATAAATTGAAGTCAAACAAGTTGCAGTTAGAGGTAAACTTGAAAAGTATAATGATTGCTGTTTAAAAAAATTAAAAAGGAAATATGTTTAAACATGGATTTTTTTTCTATAGCTAAAGCTGGGTAAGAGGTAGTTTAAGGTAAATTTGCAGAATGCACAGGTGGACATAGAAAATCTTATTTGAAAACCCCCTGCTAGGTCCTGTGTGGGCTGGTAGATACTTAAATATAAGAATATATACTTCATATACCCAGTGACACACTAAGTGTACTTTGGTCATGAAATAATTTAAGCTATATAAAAAGTTTTCACAGTCTGAAAATCAGTAAAATGCAGTGGTTTAGAGTTTTTGAGAAGAAATATTGGAGTTAGTCTGGTTTGGAATATATGGTGAGCCACAGAAATGTGAAGAATTTTGCAGGTTACCTGCAAGAGAAGTTACATTTTTTTATACCTATTGTAGTTTCCGCTATGGTGTTATTTCAAGAGCCTGTATCTTGGGGATGAGGTGCGTCATACGAGACTTTTCTCTCTGTGTCTGTGTGCATATGGCATAAGACAAGAGGATATTTTAAAACTGAGTTCACACCTGACTTAAGCATCTAAAGCATATGATACTCAATTTTAAGGGGGTATTGTAAGTTACAGTCACTAAAGCTCAAGCTGTCTTTAGTTCTAGAGAAAGTTCATTCTTTTTCTGGCCCTGTGCCTTAAGAAAATGCTGCACAAAGGTGGCTTTCATTCCTCCTTCTATAGCATGATACAAATTCATTATATCCCAGAAATGATGTTCACAGGTATGTAATGTCTGTGTAAAATTCTACAATTGTTTTCAAATACAGCATTGTGCAGCTTTCAGTATCTTTTTCAGATTATTTGATTGGATGACAAATTGTTTTCTTGAGTAAAGAAATGCTTGAAATATTCTGCTTGATACTACCCTTTCTAATAATCAACAGGGTGTTGTCCAATCTTATGAAGATTTGCGTAAAGGAACACCAAATGTGTTTGTAAATCTGATGACACCAAAAATGGAAAAGGTTGGTATTGCTGCATGCACTTCAGTATACCTCTTAAGACATTAAAATAACTTAATAATAAATTAAAATTCTGAAATATTTAGATGGATCTGCCTATTGTGAGCTTAATGGATTTTACTGAGACCTTTAAGACTAAAAATTTGGTTTTTGCATCCTTCATACAGTTCTCAAATAATGTGCTTTACAGTCAAATAATCTTAATGCCTATGAGATAGAATACCAGTAGAACAAAATATGTGGTCTTTGAGGTCTATTTATCTCCACAAATCTCTGCCTTTAACATGGAAGTTTGCTCAGAGGGAATAATTAACTTTGTAAATTGAGTCTCTTCAGTGGTGTAGAATGCTATGCTATGATGTTTTATGCAACACTAAAGGTACAGTTTTACTAGAGATGCAGAATGTCTATCCCACAAGCCATTTTGTTTTGCCAGACATTTACGAGTGTACATATGTGAGTGTTGTAAGTAACTCTCCCCATTTTGGTTGTAAGTAGTCACACCAAAAGGTTGCAGAGTTTGTGTGAGTTTGTATAACTACGAAGTTGTACAGAAGTGTGAGAAATGAAAAGCCTGAGGCTGTAGTATGCACTACCCTCCCCTTCCTTTCTATTGCATAAATTTCTTTGACGTTTTTGTTGGAAAGTTGCAACCTCCCTTGCACACCATTCTGTTTTATAAGCAATGTTAGTGATTCTAATATTAATAGAAGTAGTTTTAATTGTTTTCTCTTGCATTTGTTTTTTTTTTTTAATCTATTAAATTATATCTTTATGCTTAGATGGAAGGTGTGTTGAGGCAAGGACTTACCATGTTGACTTGGTCATCTGTCACGCTGGAAACTTTCTTTCAAGAAGCTGAACAAGTTCTGCATGTATATAGACAGCTTTTGAGAAGGGTAAACACTTGTTCACTATATAAATAAAACTAAAACCTTACAGAAGTCCTTATTTCTAGGACACTATTTTTCATATTTGAACATAATCTGTACTTATTTTTTACCATGCATAGAAATTTTGTTGTTTTTTAAAATAGGTTCCTTTTCTTGGTGTAGGGATATACTCAATGATTCTCCCCTATTATTGCCATCATATATTTAATTTTTTCCTTCTGTCCTTAAAATAGAATCTATTTAAACTTCTTGTCTTCACATTCTGGGGCTTTCACTCTGATTTCCAGAGTCAATGCCTGTCTTTGAGTGCTTATCCATGACTGCAGTTGCATAAAAGATACTTCCATGTAAGAACCATTAGAGTGGAGAACTTTGGAGCATTAACTATCCATAGCAGGCATGTTATGAAACTGTGTCCTCTTTGTGCAGCCCATGAAATAATGAAGGAGAATATGCTTTCTCCTCACAGTTCTCTGCATGCTGCTCTGTGCTCTTTTACTCTCTTGGTATTTGTCACATAACTTCTGAATTAATTTGATTCCATATTTAATATCTACGTAAGCAATATGGATGATGGGATCAAGTGTACCCTGACAAAATTTGCCAATGACACCAAGCTAAATGGGAAAGTGGAGAGCCACCCTGCGGGAAGACCTGAATAGGCATGAAGAGTGGACTAGAAAAAACCTTACAAAGTTCAACAAGATTTTATTTAATCTAGAAGCAGTGTATCTTGCATGACCGGAATAATCTAGGGTCTGGCATTTTGTTATTGCCTGTCTGCCTAAAACTGCAGTTAAACCAGCCAGGATTCTTTGGGAGTCTAGTCATTGTAAATAACCCTTAAGTTAGCATAACTCTTGTTATTATTCATTTAGAGAATTTTCTACTCTGTAACATGCTTGCATTTATTTTTCTGAAAAACATATTTTACCTGTTAGAGCTCTCTAAAATGGAATACACTATGCTTTAAAGATAAGTGTGTGGTATTAATGTGATTTCCTCTTTTTAGGTTACTGTTATAAGTGACGTGCGGATTGGTTCAATATTAAAAGAAATATCAAAAACTTCTTTAGTTAGCTTACCAGTAGATGAGCCTATCAAAATAGAGGATCTGTTGACTGACAATGAGGTGTGTGCCACTTTACATCTTTCAACTTGAATTCTAGGGCATGTTAGAAAAAATGCCTTAGTAAATGAAAATAAAACTAAAAAATTCTCTATGTGGAAATATGGAACTTTATTTGTAATTATATTATTTTGGTTAAAATATTTTACATGAAGTTACGTTGGTTCTTTGGTGTTTGAGATACTTAGGCTGTAGTGTTTAATAGATAATCTTATTTAAGTGCTTTGTATTGTTGTGGTCCGATGGCGAAACAGGACTTTTTGACTCCATTATCAGAAGGCTTAATATGATTTATTAAGATAACTCCATTGTTCAAAAGGCTTGGGCTATTATGTGCCCAGGTACAGAGCTTAGATGCTTACTTCTTCATGCTCAGTACAAGAATGCTAGAATGCTGACAATTCAGTGATAACAGTTCTCCACACCATTGGCTGAGAAAGAAAGAAAAAACCCACATCTCCCATATCGGGAGACAAGGCAGAAAAACACCACATGTGTCCTTGAAAACACAGCTCAGAGATTTGTTTATAGAATTCTGTGCTGAGAAAGTGAGCCTTCCCCTGGGAAAAAAAACCTCAGCAGGTTTTCACCCAGGAAACTCATAAAATGTTCAGATGACAGCATTGTACTTAGATGAGATTTTTTGTGTATGAAGGGCCTCAGAGATATATAGTCTTTCTTTCCCCCTATTTTTCCCAAATTGTTATTTTTAAGGAGAAGGCAAAAAATACTTTCCAACAAGTATATTTGAAAATCTGAAAGGTTTCTTATTCCAAAATAGGCTAAAAATGTATTAATTATCAAATCAGTGCAAGTAAATAAAATAATTCTTGACAGTTAGAACAGTATTTGGGTAATTTCAGATTCAGAGTGTGACCTCTGTTCAATATTCAGGATAAAAGTACTGTTACATTTTTAAAATGCGGCTTTTTTAGGCATTAAAAATATAGTGATAATATAACAGAAGTTTTTATTAATATACAAGTATATTTTAATAAATATATATGTTTCATTGAAATAGTTTTGGTCTGATTAATACAATATTCAGGGAAATGTTTTGAATTTCCATTAAGAGAAACAGTAATAAGATAATCAGTGATACTAAGTCAATGCATTGATTTTTTTATTTAACAGGATTATACCAAAGAATGTTCTGAGTTATTGAACATCAAAAGCATACACATTGAAAATGCTGTTCAAGATCTAATAGATCTATTTGAAAAGAATTATGAATTTCCACCTCTTAAGCCCTCAGAATTACCAGGTAGTTATGTTGCTTATTTAAATAAAAAGTTCTGTAGACTTAGCTAGTTTTTACCAAAACTGATCTGTTTTAGCTAATTTTCTTCAGACTTCTCCCTCCCATTACAATTTCATCTGTGTCACAGTTCTGCCTTGTTAGCCACTGTTAAACTAAATCACTAGCTCATGAAATACAGAGATAACTCAGTTTTGGTGGAGTTTCTAGAGTTAAAAGCTGTCCTTCTGTTCAGATTAGCAAAGTATTTTCTCTAGAGGAAGAACTTTCAAGTTCCATTTCTCTCAGTCGTTCATCATACTCTCCCACTTCACATCCTCCCATTGTAAGTGAAATCCAGTGTTCCTCTCTTCTCAGCTCTGTCAGCTATTTGGTACTGTCCCTGTGTTAACTTTCCTGCCGCAGTAGAATTATATGCTTTGCTGGCTGGTCAGTTTAAATTAGTACAGTCAACTGCTGGCACTCGCATGGCTGGTTCCCACTTCTTTGGGGTGTCTTGCAAGAATTTTAGAAGATCCCGTATTGTCACAAGAGAAATAGTTTATATTTGGAGGAAAAAAAAACGTTTTAAGGGAAAATTTGAGGCTTAATCAGTAATGGAGCTCTTTTCTTTCATGGGAATTTTTCCTTCTGGGTTCAGGTTTCTCCAGCTATTGAGGCATAGGCAGGGTCAATACTCCAGGTGGTTCAATACAATGCAAGCAGAGAAAGATAACATCTCTCTTTTGTTAAATTGTTTATGCTGATTTTGTTTTTTGGCCATTTTCACTGATATATTCATGTCTGCCTATCCCTCTTTAGTAACAGATTGGTAGTGCACCGTGTTTGTTAAGCTAAGGCTTTATAGGCTGGACTCTAAACCACATTCCTGGTGTGAAAAAGTGTCCTGAAATAAAACCAATTTTTGGTGATCCAGGTATTACTAAAATAAAAGTCAACATTGTTTTGCCTCTAATGAGGGGACAGCATGCTTTAAAGTAGAATATATATGCAATTACATTTTTTTTTAATTTACAGGACAAGGAAAACGTATAGCATTTGATGGTAAAGAAAAGGAAAAAGAAAAAACTCCCGCTGAAGGATCTCAAAGTGAAGATAGCAAGGGCAATGATAAAGAAGAAGAGTTTAAAAAGGTATTTTGTGAAAATAAGGAAATTACTTTTAGGCCAATTTGATTAGTAAACAGGATCTTGAGTTTTGGTAGCTGCATATCTATGTTACAGAAAGACATCACATGGACAGTATCAAATGTAATATACAAATGATGAAATAGCTTACCTAAAAAGTGCACTTAAGAGGGATTTTAGTTTCCATAAGTATGTTGCATGTTATTCCAATTATCCCCTTTATTAAACAAATTCTTGACACGAGTGGTAAGTGTGAAAACTGGAGACAATCATGTGCCTAAGCCATAACACAGACTTTCCTTCTTGAGTAGACAGGAGCTTTCATCCTTTCTATCCTTCTCTTCCAACTTCATCAACAAAGGTTATCTTTGTATTTTTCCATGAAGAATGCGATCCCTTCATGTTCAGCAGAGAAGGAAAGTAGAAATAGAGAACAAAGACTCTCAAACTTTCAAGTACAAATGCAATAATGCTACAATGTTGCATTGTTTTTTTAATAGTGATCATTTCATGTTGCCATATTTTCATATTCTTAATCCAGTTGAATTGTACTGTATTTGTCTCTTATCCAAAACTGGGTACGTGTGCACCAATATTCTTGAATAATTCATGGTTTAGTTTTGTGGCTTGGTTTTGTGTTTGTTCTTCTTTTAATATGGAGAGCTTTTCTGAAGGAGCGTATTTCAAACAGATTTCAATATTCGGTATCTGAATAAGACAGGGTGTTTCTTCATATACTGTATTCCCTTTTCCATGCAGCTTTTACTTATTTACTTACTTACAACCTCCCCAAATTCCCACTTCATGTTTTTCATGTAGTTTACAGCATAAATTCCTTCTGACAAAATCTATTAGGTTTGACTTAAAAGGTTTTTGCAATAATTTTCAGGTTCTTATATGAATAAAATGCTAAATAGTGTATGGTTCATTTATTACAGAACTGTAAAGACTTACTTGCCTATTTCAGTCGCCGGCTGCTAATCAGCCTCCAGAAAGCAACCCGACTGTCTTTGGATCGTATTAAAAGAAGAATGAGTGTTCCAATGTAAGTTGCAGATGAAGGATTCCTTCAATAGTATGCATGCTTTATGAATTCTTCATGACAATGCAAGATCCATACAAAATCAGTCTCCTATATTCAGTATGATTTCTATAGATTCTTCTCTGCTCGAACAGGCATACGCTTCAGAGGCAGAATTGTTTCAGTATAATATATTGTGTATTGAAAAGCCTACTTAGAATTCTATTAAGAGACTTTATTTCAAGCAAGTGAAGTTTATGATGTTTTGTCATTAATGTTTGTTAAAGTCTGAATTACATTTTTCTTTTTCTAAGTACATTTTTCATTAAAAAATGTATTGAAATCATTATCAAAGTCAATAGGAAATTTTTTGGTTGTTTCCTTCAAATTTGTCTACTGTATCATATTGTTGAATCCTCCCTTATTTGGTCACTATTTCATACCACAGCATTTAAAATTTTACTTTGCTCCAAGTTTTTAGATTTTAATTTTAGTTTTGAGTAGGTTAAAAGAATTTTTTTATCATTTTGCACTAGCTTGTCATCTTTGAAACTTTTTTCCATTCTGTTGAATACTTACCTAAAATGTAATGGGGCAATTCTTGCTCTTGATAGGTTGTTGCATTTAATGATCAGTGAGACCTTCTTATGCCCTATTCAAAGCACTGGCAGAGTTCCATCATTCTGAACTTGTGAGTTTAAAATCCAGAATCAGAAAATACTCTGGATAAAAATTCTGAAATCAAGGGCTGGATCCAAGCTAACCTTTGTCAGAATGGTGGAGCTCTAGCTATTTTCTTTATCCTTTAAACAAAAAAACTTCTGTAAGTTTTGGGAATAGTACATAATTTCATGTGAAAATTCTGCATGTGGCTTTGGTCAGAAAATGTAGCTCAAAATTATATTTCTCAGATAAAGTGAGGAGATTTTGTGGTGAAGTGTTTATGATACGTGTCAAAATCACTTTACAGCAAATCTGAGGACATCACTCCTTTTTTAAAAGCAGAAGTACACCTTGATATTCCCAATCTGGTAAGTTTTATGTCATACAGGTAAGGTGAGATACACTGTCTTAGAGTTATCTCTGCATTTGCCCAAGTACAGGGTGTGGGCACGCTTCCACTGAACCAGCATCTGATCCAAAGGAGAGCAGTTGCTCACATCTTTCAGTGCTCTGGGAGCACTGATGACATGTGCTCGCAGTCCCACTGCTCTGGCCTCTGTCTCAGTGGTGCTTGCAGAACCTTGCTTTTTAACCTTGTGTGGTTTAGCAATTACATTGCAATCCATTCATCTGTGTTCTTTGCAGGATGATTACCCTTCTCCTCGCATGTAGTAGTTGCATTACTGGAATAGGTTCTTCATCTTGCTTTACTATTATTATTATTGAACTTTTACTTGTGTAATCTAAATCCTTTTGTTGAATTTCAATAATGAACACTATCTTTGCTCAATTTGGCTTTTGTCACCTAAAAGGGAAGTTAGATGACCAGAATGAGGAACACTGAACAAAAATAGAAGATTCAAAACCAGAAAAAGGAGTTGTGGATTTCTGTTTACAGGGAAAGAAGGCAGCTCAATTGCCAAGAAGTAAAGCATTAGTTTGTTTTCCTTTTGTAGAGTAAGATAACTATGTGTCAGCAATATGTATTTTTTATTTTATGAAAAACGGTTACAAAATTTCTCAAGTGTCTTATAAAGTTTAATGGGTTTGTATTGAAATTACAATAAAAAAAAGGTGATATTCCTTTGATATTGAACTGGTGTTCATATTGCCATTCTGTTATACGTTCACACTGTGTGTGTGTGTGCACACGATATAAAGTTCTGTCAAGGTGTAGAATGTTTACTTTGTTGGTATTTGTAGAAGCATAAAGCACCAAGCTCTACCCACTGACAAGCAAGTACATCTCTCTTTCCAGTCCTCAAACACTTGGCTGATCCAGGGCAGTAATCAAGTAATTCTGGGAAAAATACCATTTTGCTAATGCTAATAAGATTTTGCAAGAGTCTAGCTTTTATGTGTGCAGCTGATCATACACAAGGCCTGAGAAGGGTGGGAAGTGGTGGTTGCACCATAACATGCAATTTCTAATGCTTTGTTATTCTGGAGTGTAAAAAACAAGGCTTGTAATGTATTCCCACACATTATATAAAAGTAATTATAAAAATGGTGCTTTAAATGTTGTAGGAGTTTTTAAAATATCTGTAAAAAAAGCCAATAAATCTATCTGCTTGTATACTTGATTGCCATTTCACCCACAGCATGACTGCATAATTAGATTGTAGGTCACTACAGTATGTTTCATCTCTTTAGAAGCAATTCTGAGCCAGACAACCTGCTAAAGTTATATTTTCCAGCTTCTCTTCCGGGGTAAACTCTGCAATTCACTATGAGTGGAGTAAAATTGAGGTCTCAAAAATGACAATCTGTTGCATTTATTTCAACAAATTTTCCACTGTTTTAAATAGGTAATTATTCCCAGTTTAGATGATATACAGCATGCCATCAATCGCATGATTCATTTAACACTGGAAGTAAATCGAGGAGTTGCTCAGTGGGGACAGAGGCATTTGCAAAAATCTATTTTAAAAACAGAACCAGGCACACAGCAAGCAGCTTCATCAGGCTTTGGATCACAAGGAAAAAAAGCCAAAAAAGGGGAAAGTAAGTGGTTTGTTTAGGTTTTGTTTTACTTTTTATTTTACTTTTTTGCTTTAATAACTATGCCTTACATAAATATTTTTGAATAAGCTCACTTTTCATCAGAGAAGCCTACTGTGGATTATTTTACATTAATTTGGGGGGTTTATTTTGATTTAATTAATTAAATCAATTTTAATTAGCTGTATTTTTCAGAAATAGCTTTTCAGGCTTACATAAGCATTACAACTCCGAAAAACAATAAGCAAAAAACTTTGAAAAGTTGCTAGATTCTGAATATTTTACTTAAGGCAAAGTAAGCCATTGATCAATCCTTTCACCTACTTATTGTAGAATGTAGTCGTAATGATATAGGTGAAACCATAAACCATGATTTTATACTAAATCTCATTGAAATATTGAGATACATCAAGAGCCAGATTTCAGGAAAGATTTTAATTGCTGGATGCATTACTAGATAGGATTAAAAATGCCTCAAATTTTTCATGTGTATGAAAAATATTTGACTGGAGACAGACCTACATCCATTTTAGTCAAATACTTTATTTCTTAATATTATTTCCAAGTGTCTCTCCATACATTTTGCAAGCCACCATAAAAGCCTAAATATGTTTTTACTATCAAGTTTTCTTAGCTGTTTGACCCAGTGATATGCAATCCAGTTATGTCTTTGTTATCATTCCTTCGAAAAGTCTGTAACACCTTGGAAAGCTTTTCTTTCTGACAGCCCAGAGCTGTTACTTTATTCTTCTACTGATGTGTCTTGTATGATTCTCACCTCTTTCAATGGGCTTCGAGCAGGGTGGCAGAAGCCAATCCTCATCAGACACTCAGAGTCTTTTTCTCTGCTGTGTCAAAATGCAGCATCAGCAAATGACCATTTTCATCACCTTTAACTAGACACCAGCAACACCTGGGGACATATGTTAATATTTGAGCAATGAGATTGTGGAGTACACTGGTAAGGATGGAATCTGAGACTGATTCCAGTAAGCAGACCTCTGAAAAGGACCTCAACAGTAAAAGAGAACTTGGAGCTGCCTTAAATTCCCCTCTTTAAACAATATATGCTGTGGGAAGGGTGGATTTTTCTTCTTTGTTCACCGAAATCTACTTCAAAATGCTCAGGCATTGTTATGACAGAAGTAGCTCATCAGATCTGAAGAATACCAGTTTCTATATTGACCCTGATTGTCTCAGCAATTAATCAAAGAGTTCAAGAAGTTTATACTGCTTTAAGCAGTATATACAAATTTAAAACTTTAATTATAAGAATTTTTAAAAATTATTAAATAATGTGGAATGTTTTTGAGGCCTTTGATGTTCTGCTTACAATTAAATTAAAATGGAGAAAATTAAATTTCTGAATGAAGAAGACTATTTTCTTTCCATTTGAAAACCTTCATTTTCAACTAAATTTGCTCTAGCTGTATAATGCCTGGCATGAGCTAGCAGCTGGTACTTCACATTAAGCAGTGTGACAGATGTTTGAAAAAGAATATTCAGCCCTACTGAAGAGCATCATTGCTCAATTTGGTATGCATAGGTTTAGAAGAGAATTCTAACCAGACTGTCAACAGTTCGTTGATTTATATATGATTCTATTTTACAGAAGGAGCTGAGGATGTTGTCAGAAAGATAAAAAATTTTTACTCAGGTGTTGCAGAAAATGAAGCTATTGCTAAAATAATTGTGATTCTTTCTTCTGCTGGGAATTCTCTAAAAGAAGGAGTTAGTGAAGTTCTGGAAGAATTTGATAAATATAAGGTGTTGTGGACAGAAGACAAAGATACCATATTTCAGGTCAGTTTAACAATGATCACTTACAGGACTGTTCTTCATTAATCCCATCTTTTGAAATCAGAAAACATTGGGAAAAATCAAGGAAAAAAAGACGTAGAAAACACAATTACAGCTGAAATTCTTCTTTTATCTTTCTGTAGGAATGGTACTATATCTTCTAAGGTGAAGTAATAGCATTTTACTTCTGCGTAAAGTAAATTTTTGTGTTTTGGTTTGCCTTTTTCTGCTCCTGTACCATTCTAGACACTGAAAACCTGGTAATTGCTTTATTTTGTTTGTGTAACTCTGGATTTTTGGCCACAAGAAACCAATCCAGTTTGATATGAGGCATGTCTCTATGCAAACACAGGTAGCACAGGGAATTAACAAGAGGAGCTAGAGACACGTACACGCCTGCAAGATGTATGGTGGGATGGCACTTATGAGTGGAGTGTTGGAATGGAGGAGCACAGGCTCTTTAGGAAGGCTAGGCAGGGAAGACTAGGTCAGGATTAAGAGGAGGGCAGGGACAGGTGGCATTATAGTGGGGATCTGCTACAGGCTGCCTGACCAGGAGGTCCAACCAGATGAGACTTTCTGTAGACACACAGGAGCAGCCTTGCATTCACAAACGCTGATCCTCATGGGGGACTTCAGGCACACTGATATCTGCTGGAGGAACAACACAGCAGGGCATAAGCAATCCAGAAGGTTCCTGGAGTGTGTTGATGATACTCCTTTGACAAGTAATTGAAGAGCAAATGAGAAGAGGTGACTTACTCTACCTTGTTCTCTCACCAACAAGGAGGAGCTGGTGGGGAAGGTGAAACTCAAGGGCAGTTTTGTGCTGCAGTGACTATGAAATGGTAGAATTCAAGATGAGTTTATGTGGGTTAAAACCCCACCAATTCACAAGCAGGGCTGAAAATTTGCTGTTAGTCTAATTAAAATTTTAAGTCTAATCAAATTAATGTTACTATCTTGATCTAGTTACTACTGAGGAACAGGCTACTGCTACAGTGAAAGCTTCAATAATAAGGCAGTTAAGTTTTATACACATTTAATTTCTGCATTCTTCCTTTTCCACTATGATAACCCCTCCACTGCCTGTCTGGGTGCTCTTGGACAGAAGAGTAGAAGTGGGATAAAACTTTCCGCATTTATTACTTGCCTATGCAGTGTAAGCATAATCAATACCGGTCTTAAGTAACATTGCTGAATTGCAGCTTTTCAGAATCACAAAATGTTTCTACCCTTGAGTTCTGCTCAGGGAGCTACTTAGAAAATGTATTTTATTGTGATTGTCTCACACATAATTTGGCTTATGAGGTAGTCTTTCTCTAAGCGTGGGTATGTATTTGATCTCCATTTCAGCACCTGTTTTCACAAAACAAGTAGCTCCTTAATGTGTCTTGGTTATCTGTTTCTCTGTTGAATTTGGTTGGAATTTCCCAGCAAGGTTTAATGTTAGTGACAGAAATTTATAAACATTCATTTTACTATGCTAGCAAGGCTACAGAAGTCTAAAAACAATTATGATAATATATTTTAGTATACATTTTTAGTAATTACTGAATAACAGTTACAATATGTTTTACCAAAATTATAGAAAAGAACACTTGTTGATTGACATTTTAAACTACACACAGGAATTTTTTGCTACTGGTCCCTCCCTGTCTGAAATTAAAGAAGAAATAGTTCACTACGATACGTTTGAGCAAGAGATGAAAAATTTAAAACCCGTTATTCTTCTTGGTCCAATTGAATTGAGCACAGGTATGACATTTTCTTATCTTAGTACGTACAGTAAGATAATGAGTAAAATAGTCACACAATCCCAGAAGATGCATAGTTGAAAGGCACCCACAAGGATCATCGAGTCCAGCTCCTGGCCCTGCACAGCACCATCCCCAAGAATCACACAGTGCGCCTGAGAGCATTGTCCAAACGCTTCTTCAACTCTGGCAGGCTTGGTGCTGTGACCACTTCCCTGGGGAGTCTGTTCCTTGGCCAACTACTCTCTGGGTAAAGAACCTTTTCCTAATATCTAACCTAAACCCCCCCTGACACAACTTCAGGTCATTCCCTCAGGTCCTGTCACTGGCCACCACAGAGAAGAGATCTGTGCCTGCCCCTCCTGTTCCCCTCATAAGGAAGGTGTAACTGCAATGAGGTCTCCCTTCATTCTCCTCTTCTCCAGGCTGAACAGACCAAGTGACCTCAGCTGCTCTTCATACAGCTTCCCCTCAAGNGCTGAAGAGCAGAAGGTCTAAAATGGAGCCTTGTGGAACCCCACTAGTGCCAGGTCCCCAGTCTGATGTCACCTTACTCACTACAGCCCTTTGTGTCCAACCTGTGAGCCAGCTGCTCACCCATCATGTGATGTGTTTATCCAGCTGTGTGCTTTGTCCAGAAGGATACTATGAGAGACAGGTTTATTCTTGTAAATATTAATATATATATTGAAATATATCTAGACATATTTCAATATAAATAGAAATCACTGTAGAGACCTCACTGACTGTCAGCCAGGGCTCACTCAGATCCTTCTAAGAAATCTGACGTAAAAAAATCCTCCATTCCTCTTGCCTTCTCTGCTTGTAAAGATGGACACTAAGTTCTGTCATGACTGTGAAGTTGTTATGGAGGCTTGCCAAAGAGTTAATGAATGTGTATTGACACTGATTTGATCATCCTTGGTACTCCTGTCTGGCACCATGTCAGCCAATGATTATAAAGAGCACTGGAAGCATAAAGCACCTTCTTTGGTGTCACTCTATCGAGCAACACGAAACGCAGAGACAAACGCAGTTACACTCAAGAGAAGGCAAAGAAGAGAGAAACTTTATTTTGGTTTTCACATTATGTAGAGTTCTGGAAACGACCATCGATTGGAAGGTGAAGTTACCACTTCTCTGATGACACTGGTCAATGACAAAGTCCATCAAACCTTTCTCCTCTCAGGAGAAGGAATGAAAAACCAAAAGACAGTTAGAAAAACATGTGCATGTTTACAAAAAACAGCGTGAGAAACTCCATCACAAGAATGAAAACATCAGAAGGCTGAAAAG